>JADRCH010000140.1:5236041-5263758 GCA_019843965.1 Rhynchomys soricoides
AAGAAAGAAAGAAAGAAAGAAAGAAAGAAAGAAAGAAAGAAAGAAAGCAAGCTCGTCTCTTATCCTTGCACACTCAATGCATAAAAAGATCAGCTTCCAGTATCTGGTTCTTTTTCAGTGTCAAACTTTCTTTTCTTCTTCTTCTTCTTTTTTTTTTTTTTCTAGATACTTCTACTTTAGGAAACATCAACTGTGCACATAGCCCAAATCTGCTACAATAGCCTGGATGGTATTTTCATTAACAAACATAAGAAATAACAGAAGTCAATGTTTCTACCTCCTTGCCGATAGTACAGATTCTTTCAGTAGGGACGGTGCTTAAGAGAAAAAGCCAGCCGGGCAGTGGTGGCACACGTCTTTAATCCCAGCACTTGGGAGGCAGAGGCAGGCGGATTTCCGAGTTCGAGGCCAGCCTGGTCTACAGAGTGAGTTCCAGGACAGCCAGGGCTATACAGAGAAACCCTGTCTTAAAAAACCAGAAAAAAAAAAAAGAGAGAGAGAAAGCCATATATTATCAGAAAGATACTTAGCTCATTTTACAGTTCTGTGAGGCTATCCATTATGTTATCTACTTCCCAACTCGTTTTTTGCCCCTGTGAAGTGATATTCCCAATAAAACTTTTAAATGTAAAAAGAAATAAAAATTATCCAAATGTAAAAGGGTTTTCCAAACACACAAAAATATCTAGAAAAAGCACTTCAAGAAAGAAACTGCTATTGAAAACTTAAAAATGGGACACACGGTGTCTGGGGAGATTGCTCAGTCTAAGGATGGGGATCTCGTTTTGAATCCCCAGTAACCTATGTACACATCTGGACATGGCTGTGCATGCCTGTAAGCCCAGCATTGTGGAATAGAGACAAGCTACTCCCAGGAACTCGCTTCCTACTCAATGTAGCAAAACCAGCCAGCTTCTGGTTTAGTGAGAGACCCTCTCTCAAAGCTACTAGTAAGACAGGAAGCAATAAGACACACAAATGTTCTCCTCTGGCCTTCACATGTGAAGTATGTTCAACACCCCACACACACACACACACATGCAAAATGTGACACAAATTTTTAACTATTTAAATTTTTCTTCCCTCCTTGACTATACCTACCAAAGAACCAATGGCAATGAACTGATCATATAGATATCTCCCGACACTTCATTCATTGTCTTTGGGCATAGAAAAGGAATCATTTGCGTCTGTATTTCACTTGAAAGTTCAATCACATTAACTCCATTTTGGATCATCTCCTTGTTCACTCAGAATTGGAAATGTTGGCAGGTACCAAGGAAGGAAACATGAAGTCTTAGGAAACACTATGAGGTTTTAGTTCCTGTGGAACATTTACTAGAGAAATGTGGCAGGGCAGGAAGGACTGCGAATGTGTTATAAACAGTCCCTGTTAGAGGGAAGCTCATTCTAAAGAGAGGTGAGGGACTAGGGAGATGACTTCACAGTTAAGAGCCCTGCTACTCTTTCAGAGGATTCAGGTTCCAGTCCCACCACCCACATGCTGGCTCGCAGCCATCTGTAACACAGTTACAGGGTGTCCAATGCCTTCTGGCCTCCACAGTACCAGGTATGCATGTGTTATATAGATGTACATGCACACATAAAATGAGAGAGGAGGGCTGGGGAGGAAAAGAAAAGAAGGAAGGAAGGAAGGAAAGAAGGAAGGAAGGAAGGAAAAGAAAGAACAAAAATAAAGAGGGTTGAAATTCTCTCATGCAAGAAGCTTGTTGAGTTTCAGGAAGTAAACAACTCTGAAAATTCAGGAAGTTCCTGAAACTGACAAGATGCACTAGCCCCTGATGCTGAGAGCAAATTAAATAGTAAAGGCAGCTCAGAGACACTCCCAGACAAGACAAACTGCCTAGAAGAGGCTCAGGCCAGCCTAGCTACCTAGAAGAAGTAGTCTCCCGCCTATCAAGCTGCCTACAAGTTGTACAGCCTGCTCGAGGTTTCTAGGTTTGTAACCATTCTGAGGTAGGCTCTTGATGATGCAACTGCCTTTGAGTCATTCCTCTTTAAGTAATCCCTCATGCATATTCCTGTACATAACCCCAATAAGACCTATTGGTTCACCAAGTTGACTCTTAGTGGGATCATTACTTTGGTTTGTTATCACATCTGCCCATTACTTTGGTTTGTTATCACTATTCTGCCCAATAGTGTTGAACAACACAAGTTGATATGTATGCTTTTATGTATGTATTTATGCTTTTATACACATTAACTGACATACACATAGTACATGTCACATAACATAGCCTTATAAATATGGCTAAAATAATGTAACAAGACTGCCAAAATGTTTTGGTTCTTGTTGTTGTTTCATTTTTGTTTTGAGTATTTTAGTTTGTTTTTTTTCAAAACAGGGTTTCTCTATGTAGTTCTGGATGTCCTAGACTTGCTTTGTAGACCACACTGGCCTCGAACTCACAGAGATCCACCTGCCTCTGCCTCTCCCTCTTGAACTGGGATTAAAGTGTTCTCCACCATGTTCAGCTACTGCCAAATGTTTTAATGGCAGAGTTTTGAGGGTCATCAACACAACATATCAATTTCTCACCACAAGACAAATTCAATCACTTGAATCACATCAAATTCAACTCACTTGAACAGTCATAGCTAACTTGTACGACAGCATGGAAAGGTGGTTTTCTAGACCTAACAGGGCAGGGTGCCCCTCCCTGCTGTCCATGTAAAATATACTGTGCCCTCATATACAGTGCTCAACTGCTGACCTATTAGCCTTTGTTGTAAAAATTCTATCATCCCTACTGATATCCAAGCATCTAGGTTAGAAACAAGGGCATCCATAAAAGTTACAAGTTGAGCAGATATTTGCTTACAGACTAACTCATCCATCTACAGATTGATCTCTGACAAATTCTCCGTGATTCTGTTATTCTGTTATTTATGAGGAGCCGTGCCTTCATGTTTCAGAAATTACCAACCAGTCAGCACTGATGGGTATATATTTGTCTTGCTCACTCAATGGCAAGAAACATACATAATAAATTCTTAGGAATGTTATCTCTTTCATTTAAAGCCAAAAGAACTGCTGAATTATTGATTGGCCATAGAATCTGTTCATAGGTAGAAGGAAATACCACCTGCTAAAGATGAGAAGGACTTCAACACTTCTATGTTTCTAAAATCAGAGAAGTGCTCATGTTCTAATCCCAGCATCTGGGAGGCTTTGGCAGGAGGCTCATGTGTCTGAGGCCAGCCTTTAGCTACAAAGAGTGTTCCAGGCTAGTCTAAGCAACCATGAAAATTAAGTAACACATAAGAATTAAAATAAGAAAGTGTGTTTCATGACTAGGAAACTGTTTCCTGAATACTCTTCAATTATTTTAATTCAATTCTTTCTTACAGGAAGATGGCAGAAGATCACTGCCTACTTGTCCATTTGATTAAAAATAATAATAATAAAATAAAATTTGTGGTTCTTAACCCTCCTAACACTGTGACCCTTTAATACAGTTTCTCATATTGTGGTGACCCCCCAACCATAAAATTATTTTGCTACTGTTATGAATAATAATATAAATATCTGATATGTGATCCCACTAGAGAGGTCACAACCCACAGGCTAAGAACCTCTACTTTAAATGAACTTACTATACTTTTATACTTTAAGGTAGAACTTACTAGCATCTGCCCTTGTATTATCAAACTATCATATAAACATCATTTTAAAGCATAAAACAGAACTGTACATTCATTTTCTTTTTTTTTCTCTCCTTTTTTTTTCCTGTTTAATAAGGGCCAAAAGCTGCTATCATTCCAAGTGTATCAAATCTTATTTAATACTAAAAAAAAACAAAAAACAAAAAACCAAGATGTTAGCATACTATTTTATCCTCAATAAAAAAGTCCCAAAAGAAATTTTTAAATAGCACAAACTACCTCTATTTGAAAAACTATTGAAAATGGAAACAGATGAGCTAAGTCAAACACAATGTTAAAAGAAACAGGGATGGGCAAGTAGCTGCTGGGTGACAGGCCACTAACACTTTTAACAAGGGTAAACACTTTCTTGCATAAAAACAAAGTATAGATGACTAAATTAATATAATAAGCAATGTACTCTATCAAGCAAACAAGGTAGCCTTTTATTTGCTGAGATTCCCTGCTTGAGCTTGTGTTGCACAGCAGTGGAAATCATCAATTATAGGTGATCAGTGCATCACTCAATCCCTATCAGAAGAGCTGCTTCTTCAAACAGATGTAAATTAACAAAGAGATCCACAGGCAGACAATGTGCAGAGAGGGGAAAGATTAGAGCACTCAGTCCTAAATGGGATGTCTTCATCAAAACCCTCTCCTCGAGATTCAGGGATATATGCAGAAGAGGAGGCACAGAGATTATAAGAGCCAGAGATGGTGAATGACTCCAAGAAAACAGTGTCTTCCAGATGCAATAGGACTGATGCACATATTAATTCACAGAGACAGTGACAGAACACATAAGACCTTGTGGTGATTTGAGTATGCTTGGCCCAGGGACTGGCACTATTAGGAGGTGTGGCCTTGTTGGAGTGGGTGTAGCCTTGTTGGAGGAAGTGTGTCACTGGGGTGGGGAAGGGAGCTTTGAAATCCTCCTAATTGCCTGGGAGACAGTCTAGCTCTTAGCAACTCCAGCACCATGTCTGCCTGCCTGCTGCAATGCTTCCTGCCATGATAATAATGGACTAAACTTCTGAAAGTGTATGCCAGCCCCAATTAAATGTTGTCCTTTATTAGATTTGCCTTGGTCATGGTGTCTCTTCACAGCAATGAAACCATAACTAAGACAAACCTGTACAGGTTCAAATCAGAAAAAATCCTAGCATGAAAAAGAAGAGGTTAGTAGAAAGTCCCACCCCAACTCCAGAAGGTATCTGCAAATTGATAGATGTTGGGAAAGGGAAAACCAGTTTTCTCCAGTGGTGTGTCACTGGGTATATCAACCACACTGCAGGCCAGAGCCCATGCTCAGGAATAATTAATTGACCAATACAACATAGACTTCATGGTTTTGTTTTGTTTCGGGGGGAAGCAATGGAAGCTTTTGTTTCAATTTGTTTTATTTTTGTTATATTAAGTTTTTTATTTTGATTTTCAAATTGTGGGCTGGTTTGGAGAGAGAGAAAAAAGGCAGAGAACATGAAGTTGGGTGGATAGAGAGACTGGGAGGAGTTGAGGGGGACATGATCAAAATATATTGTATGAAAAAATGATTAAAACATAAATTTGAAAACAAAAAGACAACTCTTTGCTATGGGTATCAGGAACATAGACAAAATCAGGGTAAATGGAAGCTCCAGACCTGAAAAGAGTGGGCCTGGCTCAAACTTTTTAAGATTGGGGTAACATCCTCTAAATCAGAAACAAAATAAAGTAAGCAAAAGAAAATCTGCACTGAAGACGAACTCTGGTGTGTACACTAAAGCAAAGTTACACACATTATTATCTTGGCTACATACAAAGGCTTCTGAGATGGCTCCCAAAGACCCAGCTCCCCATGCGCCCTTGGCTAATGGTAGAGATCTGCATTCTGATGGCAATTTCGAGGCACTTCACTGTAATTTTAACTTGTGAAGCATGATGACTAATATGATCCAGAACCTTCCTTCTTCTCTTCTTTTTCAAGAATTTGACAACTGATCTCCAATATAAACATAACCTAAGTATTCTCATTCTTGGATAACAAACCAAAAATCAATACAAACAAATAAATAAACAAAATGCAAATAACCCTGGAGTTTCTGGAGTGCTAACAATGTTCTTTTGTTTAACTGAGATGGTAGTAAGATATCTGTTCAAACTACATTACCTGCACATTAGAACTATTAAAGCTATAACAACCATTATTTTGACCATGCTTAATGAAGTAAAGTACTATCTGGATGAATAAAGTGACAGGTGTCTCAATAGAGACATTAGAAAAGCAAAACAAACAAAAAGAACCAAATGGAGATTTAATAATTGAAATATACAACTTAAAAGACTTCAAAGCATACTGTATGGGATTAATAGAAAGACTGAGATAAACTGGAATGAATCAGTAAATTTTAAGATAATCCAGTAAATTATCTAATCAGAATAAGAGAAACCTTTTTATTTCCAGCAAAGCTTGGGGATCTTTGTGACAATGTCAAAAGGCCTAATACCTAATGCACAAGAAGCTAGAGTTGCAGAACACAAGGAGACAAAAAAATAAAGCCAATAACATGGCAGTAAAAAAAAAAAAAAAAAAAAAAGGGCACATTTCCCACAAGAGAGGAACAGCTTCTTCTTATTACAGAGTAATAAGTTCAGTTAGCAACTTATTTAAAAACTATGAAAGTCAGACAACAATAGAACAGCATTCCAGTGCTAAAGGGGGCAAAATAAGGCGACTCAGAATTTTATTCTCAGTGAAAATACCAAAAAATGAAGAAGCTCCACTTCTGGTCAAAATGAAGTAACAAGAAATAGATTTGCTCATCCACAAAAATAACCAAAACCCAGAGAGAACATGAGAAACAAGTGTCCTGAATTTACCAGAAATACGGCAGGACAGAAGACAGACCCCTGTGAAGAAGGGACCAAACAAGGTATGGCCTACAGCTGTTTTGAGATCACATAAGTAATAATAGATCAGGGAAGCAACGGAACCCCAGATAGAGCACCGATCACCCCCTCAGTTGAGGAAGTCAAGTCTAAGTCCAGAAAGACTGAGCAGCAAGAGGTCTCGGGAAAGGGCAGCAGAGGTGAAAGAGAACAATACAAAAAGAGAACTCAAGATCTGCCATGGATCCTACTAATATGCAGCTGAGCACCAAAGCAACCTGAAGCCAAGGAAAGGCAGGGGTGGATTGTCTGTGCCCCCACAAGGCCAGGCATAGTGCCTGCTCACTTAGCCAGGCGGAGACTTGAGAGATTAGACACAGAGGGTGTCTCAGTACCAGGAAATAATTAGCCGTAGGTTGAATGTGATACAGTTCTGCCTGCCAGATCTCAAAAGCAAGAACAGAAAGCACTAAACTCTTTATAATAACTATGTTTAGATAAAAAGGTCCATTACTACTTATGCAAGTAAAATATTGCACATGCAGTAAAGTAATGCCCTGAACGAGTGGCATTCCACCAAAAGTTGCTAGGCCAGCAAAGTAACTAGAAAAGGCTCCCTCCATGTGAGGAGAAAAAGAACTCAACTGAAACAAGCCTAGAACTGACACAGTTGCTAGAGTTAGGAGAACAAACACTGTTTCAAAAGAGGTATCAGAACTGATCCCCACCCATTCAAAGTCAGGTGGACAATATACAGAGGTGCCTATCAGAGTTCTTAAGTACTCTAACATGAGAAATGCACTGAATGGAGTCAACACCAGTTTAGGTTGGTGACTTTAAAAGGCAGATAATGGACAGTGCATTAGTAAAATTTGCTAAAAAATACAATGTTATATATGTCTAATTGGAGTGCTCAAGAAAAAGAGTAGGGCAATAAGAATATTTCTAGAAATGATGGTCCAAAATCTTCCAAAGTGACCTAAGAAATAAGGTGACAAATCTAAGAATCTCACTGACCCAAAATGAAAGAAAATACAAAATGCAGTAAGCCACACTGCAGTCAACTCATTCAAAATTAGTAATGAATAAAATTCTAGTGTTTGTAGATGATGGGGTACTGATTGGGGGTAAATACAATGAAGCATGATATATGTGACAACATGGACAGATGAACAATAAAATGAAAAAGTTAGACGCAAAGTCAGACGCCTATTATAGGTGTCCATTTCTATGAACTACTCCGAGTAGGCAAGCCCGAGTATAAGTATTGTATCAATGTCAGAGGCTGAGAGAAGTAAGGGTGAAGGAATGCCTTCATCAGTAAGATGCATCTGTTTCAGATGATGATGACTTTCTGGACTTATATAATGACAAACTGTAATTCTATAAAAGTCACTGAACTATATACCTGAAAGGGTGAACTTTACATATATGAATGGCATAGCAACAAATCAAAGAGGGTTAAAGTGACAGAGATACACTGAGGAGCACTGCTGGCCCAATGCACTTGGACTCCACCAGACCACTGTAAAAATACCAGACTGAGCAGTTATAAAGTTGTAAAGTTTTAACTAAAAGAACAAGGAGATGTAATTACTGCATTTAGATGTTTTAAATGTACCTACTGCAGAAGGTGAGATAGCTACTGTAAGAATAGAAACGGAGCTGTTAAACTATCAAATATTTTCCTTATCAGCCGACAGAAAGAAGCTGTCTCTTAGCCTGATGACAATGAAAGACAGAAGATGAATCACCGCTGGTGGAAACCGATTTATTTAGTCCCTCCGAATGGGTTATTTATGACTTGTCAACACATGCTGTTAGTGCAATTAAACATGAAAATCTGAAGTTCTCTCCTCTCTACAACTCCACCGTTTATAAAAGAATAGACAAATTTAGAACATAGAGATTGTTTTTTAAGTTCCTTGTGCTGTTTGTTATTTTGCTGAGGTGCTATCACACACCTGAAATAGCCATTGCTTTGACTTGTTAGATTTAAATGCTTAAAGAGACCACTGTGAAAACATACACAGGGACTGTCCATTTCAAGATAACACAAGCCCCCAAATCTAAAACAATGCACTGACAGAATATTCGTTGAAAGCCTGAGATAGCAAGCTCAAGGCTAATGAAAAAAATATGATTACTTAACTGTTGTATGAACAAACTCTTGCAAATAAAAGTAATCTGCCTATACTTATTATATGAAGAGCACATCATGAAATTGCACTTGGTCTAGGCCTCCAAACCATTCACACATACACAAAGGTCTAATTTATATCATCATAAACACCAGACCTATAATAGCAACTATTTCCATGATAAAAAATATTTGGGAGAGCAAGAGAGTTATAAGCAGTATTTGTTAACTCTGTCCTTTATCTGCCAGACTGAACAGCCTGCCATTCCGAATGATGCTCTTCATTGAATTTATAAATTTATTATTTATTTGTAGTTTTTCAAAATTTATTTATTCTCTTTATATCCCAATATCAGCCCCCTTCTCCTCCCAGTATCCCCTCATGTAGATCCTCCCCATTCCAACCTCCTCACT
This sequence comes from Rhynchomys soricoides, assembly GCA_019843965.1. Classification (NCBI taxonomy): domain Eukaryota; kingdom Metazoa; phylum Chordata; class Mammalia; order Rodentia; family Muridae; genus Rhynchomys; species Rhynchomys soricoides. Next base: position 5,245,133 of record JADRCH010000140.1, read on the forward strand.
CCCACCCCACCTATTTGGAGGGTTTTTGTTTGTTTTTTTTTTTAAGGGAGCATTGATCTTCTTTTTAGATTTTTATGCATATAAATGTTTTGCCTGCATGTATGTGTGTGCATCACATGTGTCCCTGGTACCTAAGAAGGTCAGAAAAGGGCATCATATTCCTTGGAACTGAAGCTACAATGGTTGCAAAGCAGCGCATAGGTGTTGGCAACCAAACTTGGGTCCTCTGCAAGAGCAGCAAGTGCTCTTAACCACTGAGCCATCTCCTTAAACCTGGTTTCTGTTTTGTTTTGAGATAGGGTCACACTATTGGCCTGACTTTCTTGGAGCTCATTAAGTAGACAAGGCTGGCCTTGAACTTAGATTCAACTGTCCCCGCCTCCTGAGTGCTGAAGTTAATGGCATGAGCCACTATGCTTGTCTTAATTTATACCTGGAAAGCACCAAATCCAGCTCACTAGTTCTGGGCCTCTAGGAGCTTTTAGCCATAAGCACATGCATTAAATGACATCAAGGGACTAAGTACTAGAAGTGCACAATCCATTTCTTTCATTCTATTATTTCAATGAAAAAGAATCCCATTGTTTCCAGCAAGCTTAGAGACTGTGATTGTAACCAGGACTCAATTCATATCCAAATACATGTAAATGTGTATAATAATGTGTTTCCGCATAGTTGCCTAAAGTTGAGGCTACTTTTACCTAGTAAATCAAGAATAGAAGCTTGAATAAAGTCTACTCAACAATACATTTTTACAACAAAATCTATTTGCCAAAATTGCGCCCACTGCTTGCAGACTAACTTCATCATTAGAAACACCAATTATCATATGATTCATGCTATGATACTTAGAGTGAATATCATTCCTGTGGAATGCTGTTTGCCTTTGCTTCTTTCCAAGAACCATCATCAGCATACTGTCATGTCTTTCACGGCCAAATGTCACCTCTCCCTGCTGTGTGTGCTTTCTTTGTGTATCTCCCAACACCTTTTACCTTCAATAGTCACTGAACTTGAGGAATAAGCAACAACAGTTAGCAAACATTTTATAATATTAAGACTTTGTAATTTCATAATTATATGTAGGATATCTTGATATCTTAAGGATATGGACCAGCCCCTTGGTTTTCTTATTTGTGAAGATATTTTCTCTCCAGATTGTAGCATGTCTTTTTTTGTTTTATTTCTTATGTACTTGGAAAATGGAGTCTCATATATGAATCCATATGTGTGTGGATACACATTATTGTATAATTTACTTAAGAAAAAAGTTTGCATAATAATTAACAGATTATAATTTAGAAATAAGAAAACTATTAAATCATAACTAGATAAGATTCTGCCCAAATGTGTTCTCTGTTGTCCAAGTAAATTACAAAAATCCACAATATTTCAAAGAAATTAGGAATTAACAAAACAAAGCTTTTCCAAAATATATAAAAAAAAATCTTCCACTTCAAAATAAATGAATATGCATGTACGTTTGATAACCAACCCCATTTGTGGGAAATAGATAGAAGAAAAAGGAACTACATTTGAGTAACTACATGCCCTGAAATGATTGTGGGGTGAAAAAAAAAAGCCCTTAGATTCTTCACTGCAATTCAAATAAATATTAAAAATGAGTTTAGTCTATTCACACAAACCAATTAAATACAATATTTGAAACTAGATCTCATCTAATCAAAAAACAAAACAAACAAACAAAACGAATGTGAGTGTTAGAGAGATGGCTCAGGGGTTAGGAGCACAGCACAATCTTGCAGAGGACCAGAGTTAGGGTCACAACTGCCTGTAACTCCAGCTCCATGGGGATCAGACACCTTCTTCTGGCCTCTGTGGGCACTGCGCTCAAGTGCACAATAGACCAACACTCATACATTAATACGAGTAATTAAAAAAAGAAAAAATCCTGGGCCCAAAGCCCATGATATGTTTCAGCAGACATAGTTGAAGGAGGAACCAATTGCCACCAACTGTCTTCTGACCTACACACACACACACACACACACACAAATATAATACAATTAATTTTTTAAAATTTTGTTCTGATTCTATGATTATAAAATTTCTGTCTAAAACTTAAAAGACAAGTTTTTAAGTTTATAACAACTTTAATTTTTTCTTCAATTACATTTTTCTTAACATTTTTATGAAGGTCCTTGTGGATGTATACAAGGGTATAAGTGTGCATGCGCATATGTTTTCAGCAATGTGAGAGCCAGCGGTCACTCATTTGCCGTGTTTCTAAACACAAGATCTCTCATAGGTCTGGGGATTGCCAATTAGACTAGGCTAAGGGATCTGCCTAGTTTTGCCTTCCCAACATTGGGATTATAGGCATGTACCACCACACCCAACCTTTAAATATGGGCTTTGGGAAGCTAACTCAAATCTTCTTCGTGACTGAGCTATCTCCCCAGCACCTTTCTTAATATTTGCAAATTGAGAATACAACAGTTTTTAAATTTTTTTTCCATTATTTATTCACTTTACATCCAACCACAGCCCCTCCTCTCTTCCCAGTCCCCCAACACCCCCCCCACACACACACACATAAAACTCTTTATCCCTTCACCTTCTCTGAGAAAGGGGAGGCACCCTCTGAGTACAAATCCACCCAGGCACATCAAGTCACTACAGGTTTAGGCACATCCTCTCCCACTGAGGCCAGGCAAGGCGACTCAGTTAGCGGAACAAGATCTATAGGCAGGTAACAAAGTCAGGGTCAGCTCCTGCTCTAGTTGTTTAGGACCCACATGAAGACCAAGCTGCACATCTGCTACATATGTGTAGGGGGCCTAGGTCCAGCCCGTGTATGCTTTGTGGTTGGTGGCTCAGTCTCTGAGAGCCCCCAAGGGTCCAGGTTAGCTGACTCTGTTGGTCTTCCTGTGGAATTCCTGTCCCCTCCAGGTCCTACAATTCTTCCCCAACTCTTCCACAGGACTCCCCTAGCTCCCAGAAGTTAGACAGCCAACAAACCAAATAACCCAACTAAAAAATGTGTACAGAGCTAACTAGAGAATTCTCCACAGAGGAATCTTTAATGGCTGAGAAGCACATAAAGAAATGTTAAATGTCCTTAGTCATCAGGGAAATGCAAATAAAAACAACACTGAGATTCCACTTTACACCCACCAAAATTGCTAAGACCAAAAACTTAAAGAGACAGCCCGTGCTAGTAAGGATGTGTAGCAAGGGGATCCACTGCTGGTGGGAGTGCAAACTTGTACAACTGCTCTAAAAATCAATCTGGCAGTTTCTCAGAACACTGGGACTAGTTCTACCTCAAGACCCAGCTATACCACTCCTGCGCATATACCCAAAAGATGCTTTACAATACCACAAGGACACTTGTTCCTCTATGTTCATTGTAGCTTTACTCATAATAGCTAGATACTGGATTCCCTCAACTGAAGAATAGATAAAGAAAATGTGGTTGATTTACACAATAGACTACTCAGCTATTAAAAACATCATGAAATTTGCAGGCAAATGAATGGAATTAGATTATCCTCAGTGAGGTACCGGACCCAAAAGGATATGTATGGTATGTACTCACTTATAAGTGGATATTAAGTTTCTTTTTCAATGACCAATTTAGGGGAAAAAGTGAGCCTGGTGGTGGCGGCAGTGGCAGCGGTGTTGGTGCATGCCTTTGAGCATAGCATCAGGGAGCCAGAGGGGGATCTCTGAGTCCAAGGCCAGTCTTATCTACAGGGTGAGTTCCAGGATTGCCAAGGCTATAGAGAGAAATCTTGTCCTGAGGAAAAAGAAAAGTGAAAGATAAGAAAATGTAGAAGAAAGGAGTTATTAGTGAGGTGAAGAAAGGGGGAAGAAGAACTTCAGAAAGGACTGCTTCAAAGCAGGCTAATGTGGTTAAATGGTCACCCTAAATTCCTGTTCGCAAAGTCTGGTAAGCTCTATACACTGATGAGCCAGTCAAAATTTTATTTCTAACAAGTGCTCAGAAATAAAAGGCAAGTAATTTCAAACCAATTAGCAATAACATGTGTTCAACACTGATGATTTAAAGATTTACTGCTAGAGAAACTATAATTTGAAAGTTCCTGAATTCCACAACAATATGCTTAAATAAAGGTTAATTTTGAAGGTTCAAAACTAACTATCAACAACATGTTTGTCCTTCATTAAGGACTATCAAGCTTTAAAAAACAATTAGCATTGGTTCATAAGGCAGTGGAGTCATGCAAACCAAGACCTTATATTGTCAAATGTCCACATAACAGAGTCTGCAACTGGCAGAAGTGCATTTCATTTACTCAAGAGAGAAACCCACGAGAGGGTTTTTTTTTTTTTTTGACACATATAAAATTCATACCCTGACAAAACAGATTTTCAAGATAGATAGTTTTCCATCTACAGACTGAAGAGAAAAGATGAATCTTAAAGTGGGTGGTGACGTTAACTGTATGGACCATTACACCAATCGGAGGCTGATTAGTGCCCTCCACATGCAGCCATGCAATATTTACTTGGTCTTTTTTTTCTCAAGTGACTAGAGCAGCAGTCTGATAAACTATTGCAAAACAAAAATCTGCTTTTTTACATGCTGCAGAATACATAAGTACTCAGTTTACATAGTTTAATGTTAATAGCAGGGAAGAACTGTAAATATGAAATTTGACAAGAAAATGCAGTATTTGAATATTTAAATTAAGCTGCAAATAAGGAAATACAATAAATGCTTCTTCTCTGTCTATACATTGCAAATTTTTTGTAGAAATAAAAAAGATTATATCATAAGTAAAAGTCCCCATACTCAAATTATAATTTGATATCTTAGTGTTATTGATATATTATTTTCTTCCACATTAACTAATAAAAAGACTATTCCATCAATGTTTATCAATAAAACCATCATTCTGAAGTTAACTATTTCAATAAGAGATAAAGATTTAAAAGTATGTCATGCTTTCTGATGCTTCTAGAATCTCTTCAGGCAGAGAAAGTTTTTGTTTGGATAGTCTTTAGTTTTCCTTCTATGCTATAATAAGCCTATAAACATTATAGGCAGCAGTATAAATTTATATTATTCTGATGATCCTGAACATTACATAAGAAATTGAACCTTATTTAAGAATCTCACACTAAGTGTTTACTTAGGGCAAACCTATTACAAGATTTCTTGATCTTTTTTGTACTTTGATAAAAACATATTCCACATAGAGGAGATTTTCTAAAATAAACAAGTATAAACAATAACATAGCTTTTAGTGACAATGAATTCTATTCTCTTAAATTTTTTAAAGGAACATTAAAATATTGGTCCTTTTAAATCTATAAAGTTACAGATTTTAAATCTGAAGCACTTTCCACTACTTTAAGACCTGCTTGCTGCCTCACTACTGTGGAGTCTCCTATGCCCATTCCTTCCACCCTAGAAGCAGCTTTTTCCTTCTCCTTCATAATCTTGCTTTCCAGATCTCCCAAACAGGCCGTGCACTTTGGATCCAAGGCTTCCCTTCCTATACATCCAGCTTCCCATCATCTCCTTGCTCCAACAGCCAACTGACTTGGAGAACAAACCAAAAGGCAGTAGAAAACAGCCAAGAGTGTGCTGACTCTTGGATAGTGTCTGTGCAGACAGTAGTCGACTCTCCTAAGAAAACGAGGGGTATAGCCTGCAGCCTGCAATACCAGTTCCACAAGAAAACACAACAGCTCAGCCCTCTTACAACTTAATCCCTTTCCCAAGCACTGTATATGCCTACATTGCAAGAAGAAATATTATTAGAGCTAAAGAAAGACACACTTAACAAAGTAGTTCAGATATACAAGTCTCAGGGTGGAAAAAAAAAGTAACCCACAAACACACACACATACACACACACACACACACACACACACACACACACACGCACACACACATGCACACAGATGCATGCAAAAACACACATGAACAGGCACAGGAACATGTACACAACTGTCACTCCCAAGTAATATTGTGAAAGATCTTCCAGATAAAGTCCTTAAAAGAATGATTTTAACTATGTTCAAACACCTCAAAGAGTATATAAAAATACTTCAAGAGAAAAAAACAATAAGCAAATTTGAGGTAGAAAAACAGAATTCAGTAAAGGCAGATATAACTGCTGAAGAAAAGCCAAACTGAAATGATGCTGGAAATGAGTATGTCAGGGAAGTGGGAACTCAGGTGGACGGCCTCACCAGCAGAATGGATTATGTGGGAAACAGTGCTGGAAGGCAATGTAAGGGAACCAGACCATTCAGTAGAGCCCACTACAAACATTCTTTTAAAAATATGAATGGGGCACATTAGAGCTTTGGGACACCAGGAAAAGACCTAACATTCAAAGTAGGTGCATAGAAAAGGAGACTACAACCACAATGAAGATGTGGAGAACTTTTCAGGAAAATCAAAGAAGAAAATTCAAAGAGACATCTTTAGGTACCAGAGACCTACAGAGCACTAAATGAGATTGGACCAGAAAAGATATTCCCCACAACATATTAGAGTTAAAACATTAAAAGCACAGAATAAACAGGACATTGACACCGATTGCATACGTGTAGCTCATATGACTGTCTCAGCATGCTCCTGAGAGGCTGCTCTACAAAGATGAAGGTCAGTCTGAGGTCCCAGCTTGACCAACATGGCCGACGAGGACACAAGTTCCATTCTGGAACCTTATAGACACAAATATTTCATGTCAGGTTAAAAAGGGAATATTCACAAGATAAGAGCAGCAAAATCTCTAGGAAGTCAAAAATGTGATTTTTCTTTACTACAGAGAATACTGGAAAAGAAAATTGAGAAAGTATGTGAGAAAGAGGAAGGAAAAAGTTGAAAACTGAAATAAAATTAATTTTAAGTCAGAGAACCCAGAAAAATGTAAGGCCAAAACAGAGAAAAAAATCACTTACCCAAGAAGTAATACTTTTAAAAGCTTCCCAGAGCTGAATGGCATGAAAATCCACACCCTGACACTTCATCAGGCAGAGGACAAAAGATCAAACTCTGAAAGCTTCCGAAGGAAGAGAGACAATACACATTATGGATCAAAAATCAGGTGACAAATGGACTCTTAAGAGCTTTAAAGTAAGCTGATAGGCACTAGCATGGTGCGTCTGATGACTTCAATTTTATATTCCTTTTCCTCATAAAGTTTTGGTAAGGCTTGTTTAGAACTGGGCCATACTGAGTTACATCAATGAACCAAAACATTATACTCCTCGTGCTATCTTTAAAAGAAAACTACCAGAATAGGCATGTCATCAAAATGGGAAGCAAAAGCTAAAGAAGACAGATTGCTCACAAAATGGAAATACAACAAATCAACTGTGATCATCTCCCAAGAGTGAGTCAGTCGAAATGTCAAAAAGAAAAAGGAAAAGAAGAAAGATAATCCAATGTGTCTCTGAATCCAATACAGATTTATATTTTGGTCTAAATTAGTGTCTGCTATACAGAACCCTCAAAAAGGCAATAAGGCAATCATATTACCCCCAAATAATTGCAAAAACTGGACCAAAGAAGGAAATAGCACATGTATGTCACATTATCCTGCTATAGAGTAACTATGTAGACAAACTGATGTAAATACCAAATGCTAACTTTAGCAGAAGTGAGATCTTCTGTATGAGGATGAAGGGAGGTAAGTGTTTAGGGAAAACATGTAGGAACTAAGTTTGTTCTCCATAGTCCATCGTTGAGGAACAGGTAACATCGAGAGCAGACATATCCGAGAACAGTATAAGAACCACGGTATCTGGTGGTACAGAGAAAAACACTGCAAGACAGTGAGGTTACAGAGAAAGAGGTTATCTCTGAGTAGCGAAGGCTGGGGATAAAACAGACCAAAAAAATGAAATTGTTCTTTTCACTATAAGCATCAAGAGGAGAAAAACAACACCATGTACGTGTAGTTTCCAATTTTGTGTTTTTATGAGTTCTGTTCTCTGTGTATGTGTGTCCATGCATCTTGTGTTCTTTTCTATATTCTGCTTTGTTTGTTTTTGTTGTTCTTTGCCTGTTGGTTTTCTAATGAGAGCTTTCTTTGGTGATCAACTGTCTCCAACTTCCAAGTGCTGGATGGTGGATGTCACATACACACACAGTATTTACATGGTTTGAGTGACCCAAACTCAAGTCTTACGTTTGTGTGACAGATGCTTCATCCATGGTCCTACATCCCTACTAATGCATCTCAATTACTATGTTTGCTGGACAGGGAGGATCTGAAACTGTGACCAGAATATATTACATGAGAAAAAATTTTCAATTAAATAAAAAACCTTAACTTGAAATTACTTACAATAAAATAGTATGTTAAAATAATCTAAGTTTATGGTCAAACATGATTATGAGCAGTATACATACCAAGAGATTCTGACAATGAAGACATTAATTGAGTAAAGAAAAAAAATCACAACTAGACTGCAGTTCATACCAAGGAGTAGCAAGAAACAAAGGATAACAACTGCTTTGGAGGAGCTAAGAAACAACTCAACTTAAGAGCTCTGTTTCATAAATTGTAGGGTCTGCTATATTAGAGTTACAGACTACTGTAGCTGTCAGAAATTATACACATGGCTAACGATTTCCCTCACTTATGGCTATTGGGACAAGATTACACAGCTGCTCAGTGCAGTATCTGAACACTTTTGTTTTTTAACCTCATATTCATTACATCACAGTGCGTCTATTTTGTAAAGTGTGTGTGTGATATTATGAGTATGTGTATTCGAATTCACATATGTGAGGCCGGAGGTTAACACTGGAATTCTTCCATTGTTCTCTAACTTACTGAGGCAGGCCTCTCAATTTGAACCCAGAGCTCACCTGTTCACAGTCTAAGTAGCCAGCTTACTCTGGTGATCAACTGTCTCCAACTTCCAAGTGCTGGATGGTGGATGTCACACACACACACAGTATTTACATGGTTTGAGTGACAAAAACTCAAGTCCTTATGTTTGTGTGACAAATGCTTCATCCAGGGTCCCACATCCCTACTAATGCATCTTAATTACTAAATACTAAATACATGCAGTGCTTATTAGTAATAACTAGCACTTCACTTAAAAGGAGAATTCAGGCTAGTCCGTGGCACATGACTCTAATTCCAGTACTTAGGAAGATGAAGTAACAGGGGGCCTACCACAGTCATTGTCTGAGCGAATGATTCAAATGAGCCCAGCATGGGCTACATAGCAAAACCATGTCTCTGGCCAACAAGATGACTGACTGGGCAAAACCAAATACCTCTATCCAGAAGACCTAATTGAATTTCTAGAACCCAAGGATGCAAGGAGAAAAGTAACTCCTAAAAGTTGTCTCCTGATTTACACACACACACACACACACAACTATTAAATGTGAGGCTTCATACGCAAAAATAAGTAAAATTGATTTTTAATGAAAAATTTTCATCTCAAAGTCTACTGGAGCTGGAGAGGTGGTAGAGTGGGTAAAGTATCTAGTGTCATTTAAAGGGATCCTGGTTGGGGTCCCAGTACTCAAAGCTGCTCACAACTGCCTGTAACTCCAGCTCCAGAGGCTCCGCAGGAACCTGAGTTCACATACATAGAAACACATAAAATTGAAATCAGAAAATCATTTTTTAAAGGCTACTTGAGTATAAGACGACAATGTAAAAATAGAAGATGGCTGCCAACTTGACTAACCATGCTGTTCCAGGAGGTACTGTCTGCCACCATGGTGTCAGAAGAACAGCCATCTTGGGACCAGGTGTATTGCTTCTCTACCACTCCCGCCCCTTCTTGAATATGAAGAAAAAGTTGATCCCTGAGGAATTCTTCCCAAATTCTCCTTTAGCCTAAAACTAGAGTAACAAGACCCTGCATGCTTGGACCTGGGCAAAGAAATAAATGTAATTGACCCAGAGCCCTTCTCTACCATATCAGCAGTAAGGTTGACTATGGGATTAAAAATTATAGTAATTCTTTGTGGGAATTTATTGATAAACTTAGTGAGCAAAAAAATTGTTCAACTGGAAGTAAGACAAGTGCCCATGAGAGGAATATAGGATAACTGACATAGAGAAGGTACAGGAGGCATTAACTCAGAAGCAGAACTCTCTGATGATAGAAGACTGACATCACCATAGTCTTGGAGGCCACTTACTGTCATCAGCTTCATGGGGTATCAGTAAACAGAAGGAAATAATCATTTAGACTACCACATTTCTGGACAAGGCATGCCATGGCAAAGGGACCAGGAATGAATGACAGACTAGGCGAAGAACATGATATAGAACATCATTGCACAGCAAGGGAAGGAGACAAGTACCAAGTGCCAAGTCTGTATCTCAACTGAGACAGCCAGAAAGAGTTCACTAAATGAGAACTGGTCAGTGTGACAGTATCTCCTGTACCAATGGCTATTGAAACTATAATGATCAAGATTCACTGAGTGGCTTAAACCCACTGTCCAGTCAGGTATTTCTGATCGTTGTTTTGCATCTGAAATTGTTTGGCTTTAAATGAGCAATTTGCAGCAATTCGCTGGCTGACTAAAATGACCAAGCTATAGTTTACCCTTGCAATTTATTATAGTATCTTACAATAAATTGACAAGTAAAATAGGAAAAAAGTAAAAAAAATATATAAAATTTTAGTTAAAGAATTGATCTTTTAGTTTGTAAAATGAACAGGCATAATCAAGGAAATGAATAACTGAAGTTTCTTTTCCTACTTTTTATAAAAAAATTAAACTGAGAAATTTTAACATCTTTAGTCTGTCCAAATTACAGACTCACCCATTTGTTGTACAGCTTGAAAATGAAAATAAAAAGTGCACATTTTACTGTATTTGTATCTGTTATACTGCTTAAACTATGGAGAATTCCCTTACTCAGATAAGTGATCATAGCCTATAATCTAATGTTCAACTCAAAACAAGTTCTGACAAAAAATCTATACTATCCAGCCTAGAAACCCTATGGAATTGGTAGCATTCCACAGACACTGTACTTAAGACAACGGCTCATTAATGCTGAGAACCCATCATCAGCTGCTACAGTGTATTCAAGTTCTGGGTCAAAGCCAGACTTGGTGGCACACACCACTAACCCTGGAGGTTTAACTGGGTAACTGGAGACGGAAGGTGAGTAAGATGGAGTCCAGCCTGGACCACAGCCAGGTAATGTCCTCATAACAGAAAGACCCTCCACAAATCCCACATTTGAGTCATTTTCCTAATCATATTAAACTATTTGACAGTAAATGGAAAATCGGGCCTTTTAAAAACTTAATTACTAGTTAAATACCATGCAAGGATTTCCCTCACATTAACCAAAGAATTATACATATAAAGATACTGTACACTTATCTTCATTATCGGTCAACTTCATGTTCAAAACCGTAGAGACATTCAGTAACTGTGCCGAGTTGGAGGTTGTGTGGTAGCAGTAGAAGTACATGTTATTTTTCCATTACAACACATTTCTAATACAAAAGTTTCTATTTTCAACCATTTTCAGGAAGCTCTTAAGATTTCAACATGGGTAAAGAGTTTCTTCTTTAAAGCAGGCATGTAATAATCTTTAATATGCCCAGTTCATTCTCTCTCACACATATTCTACTTCAAATTTCCTCTATAGCAAATATACCAAATAGGACACCCAAGGCTCTATAGCAGTGCCTTTTCTACTCTTGCATAATTAGTCACACGAATGTAACCTGTGCTTGTCATTAGTAAGCAGTAACAGTCATTCTGTACTGCTTCCTTATTTTAACATTTACGCTAGAGTAGAAAGATCATTTCACTATGACCAATGCTTGCTCACACTGAAGCACTAAGAATGAGCACTCACTACTAAAATCATATCCATGTTTCCTGGCCTAAGTGGTCATGTGACAAAGACTTCCGTGCTTCATTAAATTCAGAGAGGGCAAAAAATGAGAAGATTATTTAAAGACATGTTCAGGAGCAATAAATATATCTGTAACACCAATAGTTCATAAATATGTCTTCTGTGTCCCGAAAGCCTCTCAAAATCAGCATATAATTAAGTCAGCTAATGAAGCACAATCCCTGCAAACTGTGTGAAAAGAAGCTTCCCATATTACATCTCTAGAGCTTGGTTTATAAATTACACCAAAGCATTTGTTATCGAATATAAAAACAGCTCCAAATTTCTATTTTAGAAAAAAGTCATTTATTAAGGGACACTACCAAAATGTATTTTGTTATCAAACAAGCATAACTAGTAATGAGGCAGAAGATATCTGTAATTGTGGCAAGGTGCTAATTTGTTTATTAAAAAGTATACAAAATTAGGTTAATTACAGCGTTAACTTATCAAAGGTTCTTAAAGTCAATTTTGCTTTTGGAAAAGTACCAAGTCTTCATATCCAGAATAACAGCCTTTTATTATCTTGATTTATGGAACTATACATCAGATCTTCTAACCATGACATCGAACGAAATCCTATATCATATTATCCCTTTCCTGATTGCATGGAATGTAAAGGAAAATCTGTTTTGTTTTGTTTTATTGAAGGAAAAAAATGTGAACAAAAGACCAAACATATGTCAGAATGGCTTGTTGCTGGGATTTAGCAGAACAAATTAACTTTACATTGTTAAAAAAATAGCCTTAAGTTGATTTTTTTTTTCTTTATTAAAAAAGCTTTTAAAGCAAGTTCGATCTCTGAGCCTTACAACAAAACAGTTCATTAGTTTTAGCTAGGAAACTCACATCCACAAAGGCATCCTCCAACAGTCCAGAATTTAAAAGTATATACACACAAAACTAAAGTTCTTAAACTGCTAACAAATCTAGGAGCAATAATTTAATATTCTATTGAAAAATACAGGTAGCCTTAAGAGAAACATGCTTGGTCAATCTTTCTTAAAGCTTTTGAGTTTGTTGCCCAAACTTTTTAAAACAAAGGAAAAAAATAATCTGTCTCCTTCCTGTTGGCTTTTAAGATATCAATTTACAGACATTAACTAAAAGAAATAGCCAGGATATCCAACCATGTTTGTCATGAATTTAAATATTCATCTATAATCTATAATATAAAAGTAAAAAATATATATACTTTCAGCCTAAGATGAGTTCACCTAATAAATTTTACATGAGAAATATCACATGAGACCCAAATAAACATCAGATACAAAATTATATGACATGGCTTCATTCAAACACACATAATATTCAAGTCAGACAACTAGACTGGCTTTTTTATATCACCAGCTTTCATAAGAGCCTTAATTGCTCTTGCCCTCATTTCAAGTTCTAGAAGCTCCAGTTGCTGAGCAGAAGGCTGAACATCTTCTGGTGGAGGGATAGTCAGGGTGGCCACTTTGGGTTCCTTTAGGCTAGACTCTGCCAGTCCCAAAATCTCATTCACACTTTTTTCAATATCTCTCTCCAGGTCATCTATGTGACCAGCTTCACTCTGGACTGTATTTTCTGGGACCTCTGAAGCAACAGCAGCAGCAGCAGTAGCAGCAGGGGTGGCGGTGGCAGCAGCGGCAGCAGCAGCTTCTTCATTGCTTGGGCCTTCTATATCGCTGTCATAAGCATCTGCATTTATACTGAGTACATCACTATCTTCCCCTTTGCCTGAAACAAACAAAAAAAAGGGGGGTGGGGGAGAACCATGTAACCCAAAGCCCTGGGTCAACATTCCCTTCTGCTTGTGATGAAGTAAGGGCTGCCCTGACCTATCCCCACTATAAAAGCCCACGTTCGTCTGTAATCCTTATCGTACTCACTTCTTTCCTGACTCTTCAACTTGAAAAACAAATTATAGTTCATGTAAATCCAAGAGTAGTTTTCATTCCAATGTCAAGGAACACAGACCACTGGGAAACTTAGTCCATCATATGGAGTTTCCTTGATCGATTCTCCTAATTAAAATGTTATAATGTCTTACAGCACAATGAAGTTTATACATTACAAAATGAAGGCTCATGTTGAAATCCTTTTAAATTGAGCATTATTGGAGAAATACAATTTATCCTAGGGGATATTTAAAACACTTTGCTTTGTAGACTAGAGAGGGAAAATCTCAGGAAGCTAGATATTCTGTACATCACGTATCTCAAATCCTCTTACACACTTATTCAAGCACTTGGTTCTAAAGCAATAAATTAAAGAATATCTAAAGCTACAAATAACTAAGACTAAAAACGAGTCTTCATTTTAAATTAATAAAGTTGGTATACAAGTATTTTAATAATAATTGCAAAACTCTGATGTCAACAATTTAATCTAAATAAAGATTATGATGTTCTAGTAACTATCTTGGCCTTGGTACTGGGCATTACTTAACTTCAGATATCATTTACAATTCTGAGTACTCATTTATTACTCTAATTTATTTTAAATTATTATTTAAAAGTTAATTCTCAAACCTCTGGCTTTGATACCTCTTCTATAGTGGGGAAAACTTATTTATGAAATTGATTGGCAAATGAAAACAACTGTTAACAGAATGAAAAGAAACAATTTTACCTCATTTGCCTTATCACAGATACTCTATTGATCTTACCCTAAATCATTTAATTAGAAAGCCACTTCCAATTCCAAAATTAAAGTAGAAAATCAATCAATATATTATTTTTGCTGCCACAAATAAAATGTGTAAAAAGGTTCCAATTTTAGTAGATTCTAAAGAGCATTTCATGTATCTCCCCCAAAAGTAAGAATTTACAGTCAGGAAGAAAATAATTACAGCAAAATGTATAACCCTTCTGTTGTACTAAATATTTGTTTAAAATATTCTAGCTTGAAACTTAAAAAAAACATAAGAAAGCATGTGTCGTGTTGTTCGAAGCCTCAAAAAGTCAATGTTCAGGTAGAAGACTCGGGGTCATTAATAAGCAAACAGATATCATGGTTTGGCATCTGTACAGAATGCATGAAGGGCATTGTCAGGAAGGCTTCCACCAAGAGAGGTCTGAACAGCCAGCGGTTGTGTAGCAGGGTAAGGACCCCTCTGAGCAGCCCCTTAGAGGAGCTAGGCTTAAACTTTTGGACAATGTAGACCATTAAGACTTTGGGAGGTCCGAAAATGGACTAAGTGTGTTTTGTATTATACAATGGTCATGAGCCTTTGGGGTAGTGAAGAGAAGGTTAAGTAATGAATATAAACTGTTACTGACCTTCCAGCAGGGGGCACTATCATTATGAGAAAGAGTAGACACAGTGCTGGGCCATGGGAATGGCTTGCAAGGTATATATGCTGCAGGGGTATCTGCCCTGACCCTCTGTTCTTTGTTTTTGTCTTCTTTTGTTTGTTCTCTCCTCCCCCCTCCCCCCCCCAGTCTCTCGTCTCTCTCTCTCCTCCCTCACTCTCCCCTCCCCTTCCCTCTCCCTCTCCTTCCTTCCTGCCTTGCCACCACATGAAGTTTCTGCCACATGTTCCCATTGCCAAAATGCTGTCTCACAGCAGATCTGAAAACATGGAACTAAGTCTGTCAGACTATGACAGAACAACACTTGAAACTACTTCTGAGAGGAAAGATTTATTAGCTTTCAGTTCATGGTTACATGGCAAACAGGAAGAGAGGATAAGTTGGAGGGCCAGGGACACACATCTCCTTGGGATAAATTCCTAATGGCCTGCTTCTGGTGACTGGGCACTTAAAGATCTGCAACCGTCCAAACCACCATCCACGTGGGACTAAGGGTATACCACATGAGTCTGTGAGGACATTTCATACTCAAATTGTATCTTCATTTTCCCTCTTCAGGGGGAAGATGTCTTTCAAACACCTTGCTGGGACTAAGAAGCACAAAACTACACACACTTTCACTAATTTGAATAATTTTCAAAGCCTGTTTATATGGCTTACTTACAAAGTAGCCATAGCTCAAGAGTCACTCTGCCTTGAACTGACAAAGTGAAATCCTTTATAAAGTCAGTACCACCAGAGATTCAGGGTAAAAATGTTCATACATTCAGACCCAATATCTCAAAGAACAAACCAAGAAAATGTATTTCAAACGTATAGACAAAAGTTATACTGCTTCATATCTGTGCTTTTCTAACCACAGCAGGGCATCTAGTCTATCACTAAAGTTCAAAATTATCAAATTCAAGTCACCTGGGTTCTCTACAACACAATATTGCTGGAGGCATTCCTAGGCTACATCTGTCCATTATAAGTACACCACAGGTACCAAACCTGAAATGATTTCAACATGTGTACTTTTTACAAAATTAAAAGAAAGTAACTTGTAGAAGTCATTATGTGAAGATATTAATCATTTTTAGCCTCTCCACTATTTCTTAAGTTTTATCATTTAATCAGTCAGTAACTAGTCAGCTTTTTAAAATCACCGTCTGTAAACATGAGTCCACATTTCCAAGATAATGTGCTCCCACGGTTTCTCAACAGTGAATGAAGGCTTTTGAAAGAATTGTTCTTGTGACACACAAAGCAGAAAAGGCAAAGGTTATACATTCTTTTCAAAGAAGTGGTTATCCCAAAGGGCATACATCGGCTGGTCCGTGGCCCCTGGCACACATGTAACAGAGGACTGCCTTGCCTGCCCTCAGTAGGAGAGGATACTCCTAATCCCGTAGAGATTTGATGCTCCCCCCCCAAGAGAAATGATTGGGGGTGAGTTGAGGTGGTAGGGGGAATGAGGGTGTGTGTGTGTGTGTGTATGTGACAAGGTCAGGGGTGGGGGGGGCAGAGGTCTCAAAGGAATAAAAAGGAAGAAGAAAAAAATAAAAATAGAAAAATTCTAGTAAGTAGGAAGAGCTTGAACAGATAATGTTAATAAAGCTTTAGAATTACTTTTCAGAAATTTACATTCAAACTTTTTTCCTAATAAAAATATTCATGTACCATGAATTTTTTTAAGAATCCCAAAACTCAGTTCATAAGCTAATCACATATTTGGACTTTATGAAAGCACTAGTACTTAAGTCTAGTTAATTACTCAAGTTTTATTAAAGATCTTAAAAAAAAAGGTTTGATGTATGTATAATATAAACCAATGATATTAAAATCCAACAAGAAAAATAAAATTAAAATAAGCCTGAGTTAAAATATCAAATATGCAATTAAAATAATGAGAATAAAAATTCAAACTATTAAAGACTAATAATCAAAAACAGCGCAGGAAAGAAATCAAGAAAAAAAACTGGACCCAAGTTGCTGATGTTCTGGAGCTGCAGAATAATTAAAGTGACTTTAGTCACAGGAAACAGGAGTCTGTGATGTATCCCTTATATTAGCTCTGCCCCTCCAGTAAGATGGGTGACGCCTCGTTTTACAGACGGTACAGAGCACATCAGAGACAAGCAGTATAAGCAGAGTGGAACAAACTGACTGTGGGAAAGGATTAGAGGACCTTAAGAGCTTGGCTAGACTGTAGTGATAGGAAGACAAAGTGAAAGTGGAGGAGTAAAAAGTAATAAAGAGCATGGGGACTCCTAAGCATCTTCTCTGATGGCTGATGCTGTAGCCAACTCCATGTCGATGACATTCTAGTCCATTGTCCTCTGGCCCACATGATTTCACCATTGCTCTTGTGTTCATTATCTTGCTCTCTTGTTTCTGGCTTACCTATTTGATTCATATCCCAATCTCTGAACACAAGTACTAAAGACGTTTAAATAATAAACCAATCCATCTAGACTCAATATGTAGATAGAAATACGAATCAATCATTATTCAAATTAACCACGGGCACAGTCAATAGTCTGATTTAACAGAGAAATACTTGTTTACATTATCTGATGAGCTACACATATGAGCATGGGACAAGAGTATAAAAGCTAAATATCTGACAACTAAACACAACATCTTATGTTCTTCAAACATTTAACTGCCAAGGAGAAGAAAACTAACCAATATCCATTCATTGCTATAAACTTCTGGGCCAAAAGTTCTAGGTTCAATCTCCAGTGCTGCGATGCACTGAGAGACACACACAATAACATACCAAGGGGGTAAATAAAAGGGCATGTACTGCAGAACAGGAAAAGCAAGCATGCAATACTTAGCTTTCACTATAATCTGCAACAAATTTCACTGCTTGAAAACGTCAAGGTTCCATAAATTAGGTAAGGGGAAAATATTTCATGTCATAAACTTGATTTTTCATAATTGTTTGATAGGACAGATAATATAAGCAAATAAACACAAAAACACTGATGACATCACAGGGTAGCTCATCAAAGCTAAAAAGCCATTTTAAGTTACATTAGCATATTTAACACCCATAAGGATTTATAATATTCTAGCTAATTCAGTTCTTATTTGTAATATGAATCGCTAGCTTGCCTGTGAAAGCTTCTGATAGTACATTATTACATAAAGCCAAGAGACAAGCCTAGGAGAGGGAGTATTTACACAGCTGTCCAAATTCCTGTAAAAGGCAACTAGTCACACAGGAGAGAAATACCTAAAAGATAATAGCACAAAAATGTAAATTAACTGAAGAGAAGACAAGTAAGTATGAGCTATTCCTAAACAAAGAGAAAAATGAAAAACCCACAAAGAAACCACAATGAAATTTTTCAATCAAAATCCTAGGGTTAGAGGTACATCTCAGTGGCAGGTGCTGGCCTAGCCCATGCAAGGCCCTGGTAGATCCCTGGTACTGTAAAAATAAGAAAAGAGAGGAAAGGAGAGGGGAGGAAAGGGG
>JADRCH010000140.1:5264158-5278503 GCA_019843965.1 Rhynchomys soricoides
GAGGGGAGGGGAGGGGAGGGGAGGGGAGGGGAGGAGAGGAGAGGGGAGGAGAGGAGAGGAGAGGAAGAAAACAGTTAAGATTACTTAGATAGGGACAGAACTCAGGAGAACACTACCAAAATATTTTTGTAAAAAGGAAAATATAGAAATGTTTATGTATATGAGCAACAAGTCAGGCATTTCACAAATTAAGAACCACAAAAAAATGTTTTTGAACATATTTTCTAATTAAGAAAATGTAAATTTAAAAGATACTGCTTTTAAGCCAGACATAGCAGAACATGCCTTCAATTGCAACACTCAGGAGTTCAAGGCCAACCTCACCTACAAACCTGTCTCCCAAAAAAACCCAAACAACTACTTTTTACTGACTAGTAAAACCTAGGACTTTTCTGTGGGGCAGGAGGGAATCTAGAACATTGATGAAATGGAAATTTTACAAAAGTAAATTAAGGGAACAGAGCTAGAGAGATGGTTCAGTGGTTACTTGTTACTCCTGCAGAGGTGCTGGGTTCAGTTCCCAACGTTGACACTGTGACTCACAGCCATCCTTAACTCCAGTTCCAGGGGATCTGACACCATCTTCTGACCTCCATGAGCATCAGACATACACACTCAATCCATATAGAAATTTTAAAATTTAACAAAATAATTATTTTTAGTAAAGAATAGTAAGAAACACCTAAATCAGTATTTGGGGACTGGGGGAAGACTTTGAGTTCAAGGCCAATGGTAAGATCTCAATAAACCAAAGAAAAGCAAGAGATTTTTGCAGCTAATGGAAACTATTAGAGAAACCCACAAGTGGTCAAAGTACAAAGTATACATAACTATGGGGTACCCATCCCTAAAGTGAGACATCTATAAAGACCACCGCTATATTCAAGGCTCCAGGAACATCAAGGAAGAGGAGATGGAAATATTCTAAGAGGCTGAGGATCAGGAGGACTATTGTAAAATAGCTGTTATGTATCTTCTGGACATGACTGTTGTAGTAACAAACAATATGGTTGTCTGCACAAAACCACATCAACTGGCATCCCAGCATGAATTGGGGAAGGGCTCATAAGGTCCCATTCCTAATTGAAAAACTACAGGCAGCGAGCCACCTGCTAAGAGAAAGTGTTTTCTGCAGGGACCAGCCCCCACTGGCTACTCATGCTCAAGCAGTCAGCCCTAAGCCCTGTACTAGAACAACACTAACTGTTAGGCTTTACACACATACTTCCTCCTAGTAACATCTCAGTACTTCACAGTCTGTCCAAAGAGCCTGTGCATCCAAGACATGCTAAAAATTGGCAGAGTACTTTGCTGAATATGCATAAATCATTCCTCAAACTAAGACTATTCTGACTGAAGAAGTAAAATAATGCCATGGTCAGTTCTTTCCACATTCATTCTTCCCTTAAGAGACATAAAAAGGAGAAGGAACTGGCTAGGGAATTATCACTTTAAAAAAGGTTGAAAATCACAAAAGCATCACATAGGTTTCAGTATTTTGTGTTTTTCAGAATGGTCAGAGAAAAGGCATATTTCTTGTGGAGAAATCAATAGCTTAGGGGGTTAAAAGAGACTATATAAAACTCAAGAAACAATAATTACCCAAATTATAAACTATCAAAAGAAATAGGACCTACAGAGAAGTGACTATTCTGACCACATTTTAAAGAGGCCATAATCATTCATCAACATAGTAGACTGGTATGGAGCCATATCACACAAGTAGTCAAGACAAAGATTATGACAAACAAACGATAAATGGCCTCATCTTGGTGAGGACAGAAAGAAAAACTAAGCTCAGAAACAATGTGCTTTTCTGAGGAGGCACTGGAACAGCTGGTGAAAATCCTAGAGTATGTTTGCTTACATCTTCTGTTTAAAGAATAATGTACAGACTGCCAGTCAGCAGTCAGACAGTAAAGATGCTACCTTAGTTAGGGTTTTACTGCTGTGAACAGACACCATGACCAAGGCAACTTTTATAAGGACAACATTTAATTGGGGCTGGCTTACAGGTTCACAGGTTCAGTCTACTATCACTAAGGCAGGAACATCCAGGCAGGCATGGTGCAGGAGAAGCTGAGAGTTGAACATCTTGTTCTGAAAGCTATTAGCAGAATACTGGCTTCCAGGCAGCTAGGAAGAAGGTCTTAAAGCCCATCCCCACAGTGACACATCTACTCCAACAAGACCACACCTACCCCAACAAGGCCACACCTCCTAATAGCACCACTCCCTGAGTCAAGCATATACAAACCATCACAGCTTTTCCCCAAGGCTGACTGATGATCTGAGTTTAATCCCCAATATTCACAGGTGGAAGGAGAGAACAGACACCTACAAGTTGCACTCTAACCCACATATCCACAATGGTGCATGCGCATACAGAAACATACACACACACACACACACACACACACACTCACACACACACACACACACTCACGCATACCACTTTTATCCATCTATCACCTTACTTATTCAAAATAATTGACTGAAGTCTAATTTCTATGGACTAGTATCAAAGACTTAAAGGAACCAAAGACCTACATAACCCTTTATCTAATGAGACACTCTATTTAAAAAAGATAGTTAGATGTAAATAAAAAAATACTACAAGGTAGTGGACCTTGCCCTACTAACACCTGAGTACCCCTAAATAGTTGTCAAGTTATAAACAGTAACTAGCAGGTGTTAAATAGGCAAGGGTGGTAGGAATCAAGTGTTGACCAGTTCCATATCAAGAAGAGCTGAGACAACAGTAGACTAGGGCAGCATCACAGGTTTGGAACCGCTTGGTTGTTTGGTTCTGGTTTTGGTTTTACCTACAGTTTTTTTACTCACACCAATGAAGTTCAAATCTCATATGCAGACACTGGATCACAAGTACTGAAACCCAGTCACAACTGACAGCTTCCCATCAATACTCTAAGACAGGCTTCAAACTAGATGGAAGAGGGCAATGCAGTGCCTGTCATCAAATGACGATGATTTCATTAAAATGATAGCCCAGTAAACATAACTCCAGTTCCAAGAAAAGCTGAGGCATGAGATGAGAGCTATGAGCTCTGGAAAATGGAGAGGGTAGGGGGTGTTACCTAGTTTGGACAGGTCAGATAATATTTGATCAAGATATAATTGGCGTGTAGAAGTCCCATGTTATGAATTAGAAAGCAAAACCCAAAAGTAGAGACAAGAGAACTTGGAGTGCTGAAAGCAAGCCAGACTTCTTCTGGTCAGCTCTGGGACTACTTAAGATCACCATCTATGGAATGTTGAAAAGTTCAAAGATTAAATCCTGGGCCAAGACAGAAGAGTAAAGGAGGATAACTCTAAGAAAAGGAAAATCATCAAAGGTCAAGTGCAGACAGGAGGTCAGGACGAGCAGTTAACAATGACACAGTTGTAGCAACAGTTCACAAGAATGGAAGAGAGTTGGTTTAGTATGAGATGGAAAACATGTATATTGTCAGAGAATACAACCTGTACACAAATAAAGCGCTGATCCTGACAGTGCAGGGTTCATCAGTCTCAACAGGAGAAAAGGGCACATACAGGAGTCAGGAACAGACGAATATGGGGGAAAAGGTATATGCCTGTTTCTTTTTTTAGGTTCTTTCCAGGCCGGGGACATTTTATTTATCTCTTTAGCATAGTGCCTAGCACTAAACAACAAAGTGTTAGAGGAAGAGATCAGTTCCAACATGTGAAAAGATACAACCAAACAACATTTAAAGTTTATCTTAAAAATGACTTCATTTCTATTTTCTGTTTCCTCACTCCAAGATCTCCCATATATTCCTCCCTGGTCTCTTTCAGATTCATGAACTCTTTTTCACTATTTGTTGTTACACGTGTATATATGTATTCATTATGCAATATGTATATACACATATACTCCTATATACATAAATATATCCTGTTCAGTCTGTATGTTTTCAGGGCGGACTACTGCTATTAGGTTACCAATTATTATTGTGTTCTTTTGATAAGCCAAAAGTCTCAAAGGAACTAATGAATATAAGTCACAAGTGGAAATAGCCACAGACTTGGAAGATAGCTCTACCGGTAAACTGCCATGTAATCATGGGGGCCTAAGGTTTATCCCTACAACCTAGGTCTCCATAACCCATGCTTTAAAAAAAAAAAAAAAAAAAAGACAACAGATTGCGCTCTGCTGCAGAGTGCCCCCGACTTGGTGGAGCTTCCAGAACTGTCTTCCTGGGCTGCCCATGTCCCGGGCGGGTTCCCCGCGCGTGTGTGACGCTACCTCACGCCCCGACCTGCGAAAGGGCCCTGCTGACCCTCGCGAAAACTGAATTCACATAAAGTGTGGGAACTTGGAAAAAAAAAAGACTAGTCATGGTAACATATGCACCTATAATCCCAGCACTAAGGAGGCAGAGAAGGTGAGTCCCTGGGGGCTTCCTGGCCAGTCAACCTAACCTAACTGACAAGCTCCATTGCAAATGAGACCTTGTCTCATAATAAAACGACATGGATGGAGCCTGAAAAAAAAACACGCGAGGTTGACTCCTCACCTCATATACACACACATGCACCCATGCACAAACACTAAAAAAACTCTAAGACAGGTGCAACGTATATACCCATAGTCCTACCTATTCAGGAGGTGGGAAATATTTACTGACTTAAAAATATCTACTGTACCAAACAAGATCCAAATATCTGCTGAAAATCATGTTGTGTAGCCTCTGAAATAAGTGCTTTAAGAATATGGATTTCATCCTAAAAAACAGATGCCAGAATCAAATGCATAAAGTGAACATTACTGAATGAAACAAAGAATTTGACAGTTCTCAAAATACTGAACCAAACCTTCTGTAATTTCATTCTCCATGAATCAAGCCAGGCGTCTTAGTTTGGGTTTTACTGCTATGAACAGACACCATGACATAGGCAACTCTTTTGTCCCCCACCCCCATACTTTATTTACATTTCAAATGTTTCCCCCTTTCCAGATCTCCCCTTTGGAACCTCCCCATTCCCTCCCCCTCCCCCTGCCACTATGGGGGTATTCCCACAACCACCCACTCTCATCTTCCCACCTTGGCATACTGGGGGATCTAACACGCTCAGGTTCAAGGGCCTCTGCTCCCCTTGATGGCTAACAAGACCCGCCTCTGCCACATATGTGGCCAGCACCATGGGTCTCTCCATGTGTATTCTTTGGTTGGTGATCCAGTCTCCAGGAGTATCAGGGGATCAAGCCAGTTGCCACTGTTGCTGCCTCCCCTGGGATGAAAACTCCCTCAGCTCCTTCAGTTCCTTCTCCAACTCCTCCATCTGGAAACTAACACTCAGCCCTACGGTTGCTATGAAGTGACTCTTGGGTATTTCAAACTCTTGGGCTAATAACCACTTAACAGTGAGAACATACCATGTTCATTCTTCTGTGAATGCGTTACCTCACTCAAGATGATATTTTCAAGATCCATCCATTTGTCTGCGAATTTCATGAAGTCATTGTTTTTAATAGCTGAGTAGTATTCCATTGTGTAAATGTACCACAGTTTCTGTATCCATTCCTCTGTGGAGGGACATCTGGGTTGTTTCCAGCTTCTGGCTATTATAAATAAGGCTGCTATGAACATAGTAGAACATGTGTCTTTATTACACGTTGGAGCATCTTCTGGGTATATGCCCAGGCATGGTATAGCTGGGTCCTCAGGTAGTAAGTATTATGTTCATTTTTCTGAGGGTCCGACAGACTGATTTCCAGAGAGGCTGTATCAGCTTGCATTCCCACCAGCAGTGGAGGAGTGTTCCTCTTTCTCCACATCCTCGCCAACATCTGCTGTCACCTGAGTTTTTGATCTTAGCCATTCTGACTGGTGTGAGGTGGAATCTCAGGGTTGTTTTGATTTGCATTTCCCTGATGACTAAGGATGTTGAACATTTCTTTAGGTGCTTCTCAGCCATTCGAGTTTCCTCAGTTGAGAATTCTCTATTTAGCTCTGTTCCCCATTTTTTGATAGGGTTATTTGGATCTTGAATTTTGGGGGATTTTTTGGTTTTGGGGGGTTTTGGGTTTTTTTTTTTTGTTTGTTTGGTTGGGTTTTTTTTTGACAGGGTTTCTCTGTGTAGCTCTGGCTGTCCTGGAACTCACTCTGTAGACCAGGCTGGCCTCAAACTCAGAAATCCGCCTGTCTCTCCCTCCCAAGTGCTGGGATTACAGGTGTGAGCCACCATTGCCCGGCTTTGAGTTCTTTGTATACCTTGGATAGTAGCCCTCTATCAGACGTGGGATTGATAACGATCATTTCCCAATCTGTAGGTTGCCATTTTGTCCTATTTACAGTGTCCTTTGCCTTACAGAAGCTTTGTAATTTCACGAGATCCCATTTGTCGATTCTTGATCTCAGAGCACAAGCCACTGGTGTTCTGTTCAGGAACTTTTCCCCTGTGTCCATGTGTTCGAGACTTTTCCCCACTTTCTCTTCTATTAGATTCAGTGTATCTAGTTTTATGTGGAGGTCCTTGATCCACTTGGACTTGAGCTTTGTACAGGGAGATAGGAATGGATCAATTCGCATTCTTCTACTTGTAGACTTCCAGTTGAACCAGCACCATTTGTTGAAGATGCTGTCTTTTTTCCACTGGATGGTTTTAGCTCCTTTGTCAAAGATCAAGTGACCATAAGTGTGTGGGTTCATTTCTGGGTCTTCAATTCTATTCCATTGATCTACCTGCCTGTCACTGTACCAATACCAAGGAGTTTTTATCACTACTGCTCTGTAGTACAGCTTAAGGTCAGGGAGGCTGATTCACCCAGAAGTTCTTTTATTGTTGAGAATAGTTTTTGCTATCCTGAGTTTTTTGTTATTCCATATGAATTTGAGAATTGCTCTTTCTAAGTCTATGAAGAATTGAGTTGGAATTTTGATGGGGATTGCATTGAATCTGTAGATTGCTTTCAGAAGGATGGCCATTTTTAAAATATTAATCCTGCCAATCCATGAGCATGGAAGATCTCTTCATCTTCCGGGTCTTCTTCGATTTCTTTCTTCAGAGACTTGAAGTTCTTGTCATACAGATCTTTCACTTGTTTGGTTAGAGTCACACCAAGATACTTTATATTGTTTGTGACAATTGTGAAGGGTGTCATTTCCCTAATTTCTTTCTCAGCCTGTTTATCCTTCCAGTATAGGAAAGCTACTGATTTGCTTGAGTTAATTTTGTATCCGGCCACTTTGCTGAAGGTGTTTATCAGCTGTAGCAATTCTCTGGTGGAGTTTTTCAGGCCAAACATATTCAAACCACTGTATTCCACTCCCTGGCCCCATAGGCTTGTTCAAGCACATGAGTCTATGGGGACTATACCTAAACACAGCACAATGCTAAAGCATTTAGTCCAACTTCAAAAGTCCCTGTAGTCTTTAACAGTCTCAATAATGTTAGAAGACCAAAGTTCAAAGTCTCTTCTGAGATTCATCCAATCACTTAACTGAAATCCCCAAAGCAAGACAGAAAACCATCTGGGCAAACTCCAAACTCTGCATCTCCATGACTGATGACAAAGCAGTCTTCAGATCTCCATCTCTTTTTTCATCTTTGTTGACTGCAACAAACTTCTTTCTCCTGGGCTGGTTCCACTCCCTGTTAGCAGCATTCCTCAGCAGGTATCCCAAGGCTCAGGCATCTTTAACATCTTGGGGTCTCCAAGTCAGCTTCAGTTTTACAGTTTCTTGTTTTAATGTCTGGGATTCACACATGATCTGGACTCCTCCAAAGGGCTTGGGTCACTTTTCCAGATCTACAATCTGTAGCACTCAATCTAGGCTCAGATTGACTCCACTCCACTGCTGCTGTTGTTCTTGTTGATCAGCCCATGTACTGGTTATACAATACGCTAGGGCCTTCTGCTGCAACTAGGCTTCATCAATAGCCTCTCATAGGCTCTCTTCATGGTGCCAAGCCTCAACTTCTTTGCCTGACCCCTTTAGTCCTGGGCCTTCAACTGCAACTGAGGCTGCACCTTCATCAATGGCCTTCCGAGGCCTCTCACAGTGCCAAGCCTCAGCTGTTCTTCATGACCCTTCATGCCTTCAGTACCACCTGGGTGATCTTACACATTACCTAGTCCAGCTGAAGCATGATGTACAACCTTGGTTATCTTTGGAACACAGCTTCTGTGTGCTCTCAGAAAACACTTCCTAGATTTCACCTCATTAATGGTGGTCTCTTAATCATGGATAATTTCTTAGCTCCAGCTAAGCAGCATCAATTGTCCCAGAAGTCCCTTCTATTCTTGACTCTAACAGAGCCACATGGCTGAAGCTGCCATGTTCTGTTGCTTGTTGTGACTGGAACATGGCCCCCTTATTCTATTACCAGCTTTCTGTTTTCCAACTCCCTCACTGCCTAAGCTTGGCTGTCCTGGAACCTGCTCTGTAGATTGATCTTGAACTGAGAGATCTTCATGGCTGTCTCCTGAATGCTGAGATTAAATGTGTGCAGCACCATGCCTGGACCTAAACTTAGCTGAGTGGGATCTTGCCCCAAGGTCACCACTCCCTTAATTCAATTTAATCTCCTTGAACACAGAATTCAGCTCCATTTCACTCCCTGCTGCCTCTGTAATACTTGAACCATATATCTGATATTTCTCCTTTCTAAGCTTGCTATGCTTATTCAAACCACTCTTCATGAGACTTAACCAGAGAGCAAAGCCTATGATGGGCATTTCTGAGGCTTCCTTTGTCAGTGCAATTAATCTGAGTCTCTTCACTTTAGTCTCAGGCAGACTCTTCAGACAAGGGCAAAAGACAGGCATGTTCTTCACCAATAATACCACAAAAACAGTCTCTAGGCCACATACTGAAGTTCTTCACTGAAACCTCTTGGGCCAGGTTTGCACAGTTCAAATCACTCACAGCAACAAAGTCTACCATATTACTACTAGGATGGCTCATTAAGCTCCACTTAAAACATTCCATGGCTTTCCAAATCCAAGGTCCCCAAATACAGATTCTTCCAAACAAAAGCATGAACACACTCCTATATCAGCAATACCCTAGTCTCTGATACCAACTTCTCTCTTAGTGTGGGTTTTACTGCTGTGAACAGATATCATGACCAAGGCAACTCTAATAAAAACAATAGTTAATTGGGGCTGACTTACAGGTTCAGAGATTCAGTCTATTGTCATCAAGATGGGTACATGGCAGTGTCCAGGCAGGCATGGTACAGCAGAAGCTGAGAGTTCTACATCTTCATCCAAAGGCAGACAGGAAAAAACTAGCTTCCAGGCAGCTAAGAAAAGGGTCTTAAAGCCCACAGCCAGAGTGACACACTTAGTCCAAGGCTACATTTCCAAATATCACCACTCCCTGGCCCAAACATATTCAAACCACTGTACCAGGCATGGTGGCCCAAGCCTGTCATTCCAGTATTCAGAAGCTAAAAATAAGAGGACTATAGTCAAGGCCAGCCCGAGCTACGTACCATAACCCTGCCTCCTATATTAAAAAGATAAGGCCTTATGCTTCCAAAATTCTTGACAATTTACGTTTTTATAATGTAGGAAATTCTTATACTTCAAATGATAAAAACGCTAATAAACTATATAAACTGTATTTTTCATCATTTCATTCAGCTATTAGATGAATTACAGAGTGGAAGATGGGGCCAGAAAGAAGGTGTTTACCAAATCAGTATGAAGACCAAAGTTTGGATCATCAGAAACCATATAAAAGCCAGGCTATCCTGGCAGTCACTCACAGCAACCACACAGGAGTCAGAGAGAGGTAATCTCTAGAACAAGCTGACTGACTAGTCTCTTCAATCAGTGAGCTCCAGGTCCAACTGGAAGATCTTACTTCAGTAATTAAAATGTGGAAAGTGATAAGAGGAATAGACAAGACATCAACTCTGGGCCTCCACACATACGTACACACACACAAAGTATGCAAACACTGATATACACATGTGATGCATGCATGCACTGTGCATACACATATCCACGTATACTATACAAAAAATATAAATAAAAAGTAATTTGGAAGAGATTGGGCATGGTGGCATAAGCTATTAATCCTAGCATCTGAGAAGCTACAGGAGCTATATGAACACTATGCTAGCCTTGTCTACACATAGAGTTTCAGGTTGGGCTAAGACCAAATCTCAGAAAAATAGTAACAATCGTAATATTTTTAAAGTAGGAAGAATACTGTTTAGTTCTGGTAATGGTGCATTAAAAAAACCTCAAAGACATAAGAAAGGAAAGGTTTGTTTGTTTGTTTTTCTGGTGTTGAGAAGGAACAGGGTCTTGCCAATATAGGTCTTGCCAGGCTGGTCTACACACAGCAATCTCTTCTCACTTGGCCAAACCTTTGAAGAATTCAGAATCTGTATGACTACTTACTTGTTACAGCTGGGTAAAATAAGAGCTTGGAGGAAAGGGAATTAGAGCAGCTTTTCAAACTAGCATAGCGCGCGCGCGCGCGCGCGCACACACACACACACACACACACACACACACACACGCGCGCGCGCGCTCCTATGCTCCCAACTCCAGACTTCCTTGGTCTCCTGGGCTCTGTAACACTCACACCACAAACACATGTAGGTAGAATTAAGGTGTTCATTTGCCCATCCAGAGATTTCTGTGGCAGTACATATAAGGAAGCTATTTAAAACTTATAGGCAACAAATGTTACTTCATTAGCCAATGACCCTTCTCTTCCTGTCTAAGGAATAAGTGCCTCTGGTGGCATCTGAGATAGGGTCCCACTAGCTAGCCCAGGCTGGACTGGAATTTATTCTCCTCCAGCCTCAGTTGGTATGTCCTCCATCCCTGGTATCGGGATTCCAAACATGCACTGCCTCAGCTGACTCTTGCATGCCACTGTAGCTGCAAATTCACTTCTACATTCTCTTTAACCATAATCTCCCTCTACCTATTTTAGTTTCTCTCAATGCAGGACTACATTAGATCAACAACAGCAACAAGAATTAGTTGGGCTTTTCTAACTACCCTCATCTTAAGAATTCAAAGGACCTCACCAAGATTCATATTGAATTCTTCTGCTAAATAAAAAAATATTTTATATAACTTTAAAATGTTAGAAATACAAAATTAATAAGCTATTATCAATTATTTTCCTCCAGTTTTAAGGTATGACCTGCAAGTAAAGGTGACACGACACACAGCATCTTATTTGCTGTACCTATGAATTGTGGCATAATTAAATTAAACAAACAAATATCATACCCCATAAATATATTTGAAATCTATTTTCTCAGTAGTTTTCAAGAGTTCAATCAACACACTGATATACAATCATGATGTTACACTAAAGAACTACGGAACTTAATCTAAGACTCAGACTGTTGCATTGCCACTTTCTCTCTTTGTCTAGCTGCTTTGTTTAGCTAGCTGCTTCTCAACCTGTGGGTTGTAACCCCTTTGGGGTCAGATTCCTGCATATCAGATATTTACATTACAATTCATAACAGTAACAAAATTACATTTATCAAGTAGCAATAAAATAATTTCCTATTTGAGGGGGATCACCACAACATGAGGGCTGCAGCATTAGGAAGGTTGAGAACCACTGCTAGCATTTCTCCAGGTTCTCTAGTCCCTGCAGTCCTGTGACAGTCTATAGCCTGTTAGCCTGTCTATAAAGGAAAACATTTTTAAAAACCTATACCAGCATGTACATTTTGTATTCTTATAAACTGGTTTATACTACTATAAGTATACAGATACACTCTCTCTCTCTACACACACATATATATATACACACACATACATGATCAAAAAGATTGAAAGAAAGGATTAAAACATAATTAGCTTATGCTAGTGATTTACTTTATAAATTGTGGCATTTGCCCAAATACCCCTGGAAGTATGAGTAGCCTGCATTGGTGGTCTGAATGGCTGAAAGCTTATTTAAAACTAAAAGCTTTTATCACATAGCTTAACCACTGACATTTGTTCCCAGTAGAGCCTTCCTTACGTACTATTCCTATTTAAGCCTGCCTTTCAAATTACTGAAGCTCTCTCTCTTTTTTTTAAGGTCTATTTATTTTATGTATATGAGTACACTGTCACTGTCTGTCTTCAGGCACCCCAGAAGAGGGCATTGGATCCCATTACATATGGTTGTGAGCCACCATGTGGTTGCTGGGAATTGAACTCAGGACCTTTGGAAGAGAAGTCAATGATCTTAACCACTGAGCCATCTCTCCAGCCCCCTACTGACGCTCTTACAAGCTCTTATTTAACTTTTTTTTTACAGTGTTGGGGATCAAACCTAGGACCTTACATATGCTAGACTAGGGCTCTACTGCTGAGCCACACTCCTAGCACATCCAAGCAATCATTAATGCTGTGTAATATTCATTAATTCATGAATTCAAAGACTAAACTATATGAGTCAACTAGCTAACTTTTAGTGGTAAGATTTGAGCCTAACCAAGGTAAAAATCTTACGCACATATTTTATGTGCATATGCATATCTCTAATTTCATATGAAAAACATGAATATATAAGATTCCAAGTAAAATACAGCAAATGCCTTACTGACACTGATGAGCTAGTGAATATATTACAAAGAATCCTCAAATAGACTAAAGAGTAAATTAAGCATCCTTTTTTAATGTAACAACAACAACAACAAAAACATAGAGATAACAAAAAAACAAGTTTGTATAGTTTGCGCTACAGCAAAACAAAGTAAGAAAACATATTAAACACTTTGTCCATGTACAAAAAATGTAGTGGACAGTAGTCTACAAAACCTAACAATTTCAAAGAAACTTCAGTATCAAAGCCAAGCAGCCAAGCCGCGCCTGAGTCTGCTGTACAACAGCACCACCAGGTGGTGGTTTACGCAATCTTCAATCAAGCACCTTCCATATAGGAACTTGGGCAACCAATGCATCTGCTGATAGCTCTGAAATCAGAAATAAAACTCCAAAGTTTTAGCTAATGACAAGATTGTCTAGTCCGCTTTCATCCTTATGAGCAATACAAAACAAACTCATCACTTTTCTATTTAACAACTTTTCAAATGTTTTAAATACCAATTCACCTCTTGATTCTCCTTAACCTAAATATCCACATGACTTTCTCAAGAGTAGTATAATTTCATTAACATTACAACTTTAAAGATGTAATGCAAGCATAAATTTTAACTTAAATTTTAAGTTACAATAATTTGTTAAGCTACACATTATCCCCAAGACAAATAAATACAGATCTACATTTTAATATTGCTGAATGTCCTCATAAATAAGTCTGCAGGAAAACTGACTTATTACACACTAGCAAAAATGGACTTTAAAGTTTAAAAATGTTTCTTACACATTATCTTCAGCAAACTAATTTTCGTTTGCCAATCTGTAGCACAAGTGACCCATATTTTAAATTTAAATATACCATAACTCTTTTAAAAGCGGCTCTAAGTCTTTTCAATAATACAATCACTGACATTCTCGCAAGCCTTAAGGTCCCAAGCTCACAACAAGCTTATACAGGTACAGTTTAATTTTATTAATATGTGCATACTCATGTCTACACATACACACAGTTGTGGGAAAAAGACAAAACTATAACTGAGATTGCTCATATAACTACCCTCTGGTTGAAAATGAATGATTTCTAACACAAGAGTTTTAATTTTGTTACCATTCCAATCAATTAAACAATATTTTGCCTGCATTTAAATAATATTTTCACGGTAAAGGTAGATCTTTAGCTATTCGCATCAGTATGATAAAGGTTAGTGCATGAACTCAATATTCATCCTTAGCACTGCTGGTTGCAGACATGCTGTTTCCCATCAGTACTTGACAAAGGACTATCACCTTAACTGACTGACAGTGGATGCCTGAGTCCTCCCTGGACAATTACTCAAATCATACTCAAAACTTTTACAAATTGAAAAAAAGAATTGAAAAGGAAATTTAAATAACATGTCTGCTCCATATAGGAAAAATATGGTTATAAGATTCATACTGAAAGAACAAACAGAAAATTCAGTGTTTCTTTATATTTTGATCTACTGAACTTTAGAACTATTGTGAGCAGAATGGCTATGTTACAGAAACAGTATTACATTTTCAGAGTTTTGCATATTACAAATAGAAAACAATTTGTTCATTTAAAATTTACCTGAAAGATGAAGGACCATGACCTTTAGCTAGTAAGTGCTGAGATTCAGAGCAGTGCTGGGGAGGGTCCCTTAGAATTAAAATCATAAGGACCTTGAGAATCTCCATTAACAGAATGCTGGACAGAGCACTGTGCT
The DNA here is from genome assembly GCA_019843965.1 of Rhynchomys soricoides. Taxonomy (NCBI): domain Eukaryota; kingdom Metazoa; phylum Chordata; class Mammalia; order Rodentia; family Muridae; genus Rhynchomys; species Rhynchomys soricoides. Next base: position 5,278,442 of record JADRCH010000140.1, read on the forward strand.
TCTGAAAACATGATATATCATAGTTGGAAGGGAACCTGACTTATATACTGTCTATCATAGTT
>JADRCH010000140.1:5278513-5324195 GCA_019843965.1 Rhynchomys soricoides
ACTGTCTATCATAGTTGGAAGGGAACCTGACTTATATACTGTCTATCTGCCCCCTTGGTAGATGGATAAATGTAATTTTTTCTGAGGTCTTTAAGTTAGGCTGACAGAGAACAGACAAGATTTTAACTAAATCTCCAATTCCAGTCTAGAATTAGGTTGTTCAATCTGCTATTGGAAGACACAGCCCACTGTGCAGATGAGAATATTAACCCTAGAATGGTAGAGTATATTATTTGAGTTGTCACATCTGAACAATGGGAAAATTAAAATTAATGTTGGAAGATACAATGAGTGAAAGTTATCCTTCTAGCTATCATAAACTTAGGCTTTTGATGTTCAGATATTAGTAATAATTTTGCTTTACAGGTTCCCCACCACCACATTAATACTACTGTTCTCATTGTGCAGAATGCCTATAAGAAATAAAGTCCTTAAGAGACTTCCTGTTCTAAAAAAAGAAAAACGAACATTTACCCGAAAGATATTCTGCATAAATAAAACTTCCAGATAATTCATTCTCATCTGACCAGGCAGCAAAGAATTTATATTTTACTTAAGAACATCTTCTTTAAAAAAAAAAAAAAAATTACTTCTGTGGACCTGGATCGATTCAATGGCAGACCACTTGCCTAAGATACAGGAATTGCTTCTTGAGTTCCACCGCATCTAAGAGCAACAACAAACCCCCTGAAAATGTAACCATCTCCTACAGGTTAGTTAGATCTGAGCACAGTTCGCCTAGCAGTCCTTTCTGCTTACCTTACCTTCCTATGTCTGCCTATTCACAACACTCTGTGTCCCATGCTTCTGTGGGAAACTCAGTCAAAACCACAGGCTCCTAATACAAAATGTATACATTTTCTGGCATGTGGCTACTTGGGTCTTTTCTCTTCCTCTTGGCTTTTTCATAGCTGGTTTTCAATTGATTAAAGTAACTATATGAAAATTACAACAACACGGGCTATTGATACTGCTATGGAGTTTTTGAGAACTCTGTATTTCTGAACATGGAGCCACAAAACACCTTCTCTTAGAAAATTAGCCTTAGAGTAAGTAAATTGTGCAGTGCAGTTTCTGGCTTCTTTTCTATTGGAATCAGAATCAACCGGCCTCATTCTAGCCTTTTCTATTTTTATTCGATATTATTTTCCCCTAGATGATCTACTAGCATACTCACATACACTGCTCAGCCAATACCACGAACTTTAGGAACAAAGGACAGTGATAAAGGCAGGCTGGGTGTGGTAGTTATATGCCTACTCACAACACTCCTGAGGCAGAGGCAAGACAATCACAAGTTCAAAGCCAGCCTGGCTACAAAGTGGAACCCTGTCTCGAAATAAAAAGAAAAGAAAAGGCCACAATCACACTGTGGTCTAATTATATGTGAAATATAGAGAGGGTTAGATGATAGTAATTAACTAACTGAAAACAGTGTGTCTATAACTTGTATTTCTATGACAAAGAAATGCTGATGAACCAAATCTGTTTCTATCTGTGCGGATGCTCAGTAGTCACAGCACAAATATATAATTTCCTCTGGCAACTTAAGAGCCTAATAACAGAGAATTTCTAAAAAGCATTGGAGAATTTCCAACAGCACCAGGAATATTAATAAACATGAATGCATTTTAAAAATCTAGAGTATATATACATATATGTTAAATATATATAACAAATTACAAAATTATACATTTTCTAGTTTGTTATCAATTATCAGTAACAAAGTGAAGCTTCAGTACTTCTGCCTAAAAGAAATAAAAATCTGCTTCTCTCTTCTGAAAAGTTCCTACAGCTCAAGTTTTACAGAAATTTTCTTAAGTCATCATTTTACAAATAGAAAAAACATGAGATGACATTTGAACAATAAAAAAATATTACTTCTAATTTTTCCTAGTAAAGATGAGAATTTTTAAAGCATTTAAATAATTAGTCCCACTGGTCAATAAGGCTTAAATAAATAAAATTACCACTTTATATATACTAGATGGTTATGTCAAACTGACTTGAAGAATTTCTTCTCTAAGGAAGAAAGTATATGAGGAAAAATATCTTGTCACAGGAATTAGGGGTAGTTATCCTACAAAGTTATCATCTTTGTTGCACATATAACCCAAAGGTACCCAGCGAATTCACCTCCATTTTGCAACCTAAAACACATAATAGAAATCACGGAACTAAAAACATTCAAGATGGTAAAACCTTCTGGTGGCACCTGTAACCAATCACACAACACTCAGGTCACCAAGTAGCTAGGAAGATCATGGGCAAATAAGGCACTCCATTTCCCTCTCTGTAAAACAGGATGGATTTTCAGACTGGAAATTTACCATTGGTAAAAACTATATGAAATTAAGTATTTGATCCATACCTTGTTTTGATTCCAAACCTTCTGGTTGTTTGATCTCTTTCAGGGATGAAGAATCTACACAGGTATCTTGCCTAAGCAATAAAAATAAAAACTTTTAAAATAGTATTCAATCATTTAATGTCCAAGTGCTTAGAATTATGTTTGGTACCGGGGAGACACAATGAATTCCAAGCCCCAGGGTATAATTTAGTACTAGGGAGACTCAGAACCATGTATACATGTGTCAGAAGAAGCAATTATAAACTCCTACTTAATTTATACAATACACTTCTTTGTAAAATCAAGGGGAAAACCTAGGGGAACCTGGAGGCATTTTTTTCTCCCAAAACGCAGTAGGGTAGCTGATGGAAGAAATCACAACTCACAGCAGTATCCAATAATTTTCACTTTTCACCGTTAAATGTAATGGGCATTTTAACATTCAAATTACTTTATATTCATCTAATTTCATACCTCAAATGCTTTGATGTCTACTATATATGGAAAATACATTTGATATGTAATATACATATGTAATCAAAGTAAATATATTAAATGTACGAGCGTGCAAAAAGTTTCACTGCACAACATGCAGCAGAGCTGCATACAATGCTGCACCATCTCAGTGCTTATGGTACAAACACCTTTTCAACCGTCAAAGACGAAATCTTCAAGTGAGATGAGCAATGACCTTCTCAAATCAGGTAACTATTTCCCTCTGAGAATTTTATCCCTGTCCTGAAAGAAGCATTACAGGAACAATTTGAGAAATGTTGCTAGTCACAAACCTATTTCATCCAGTTAACAGTAACAAGTCTTTCAAGTAACCTAAGAATAAAATAGAATTGCAAATATTTCTTTGCCAAGTTTATTCTTTCTAATCAATGTAGTTGGCAAGTATATGTTTATTTTGTATTTTTAAAAAAATCACTAATACAGGGCTGGAGAGATGGCTCAGCAGTTAAGAGCCCTGGTTGCTCTTCCAGAGGTCCTGAGTTCAATTCCCAGCAACCACATGGTGGCTCACAACCATCTGTAAGGGATCTGATGCCCTGTTCTGGTGTATCTGAAGATAGGTACAATGTAGTCATATAAGTAAAGTAAATAAATCTTTTTTAAAAAATCACTAATACAAACCCAAATTCAAGGACTATAAGATCATGTCTTTGGAGCCAGACACAATGATGCACATCAGTAATTCTACCACACAGGAAAAGGAAACAGAAATAGCAACATCTATCTTAAAAAATTCATTTGGCTTTGGTACTAATAATAAGATTTGTAGTTGCCCTGACTCCACTTTTTAATGTTTATTTGCTATCTAATGTCACCTACTCAGATTTTATTCTTTCATTTCACTATGATGACTGGCATGTCCCAAGAAAGGTATCAAAACATTCTCCTTGGTAATCCAGGGACAAACTACAGAGCTTTGCTAGGAATACAGTTAAAATGCTCTACCTCAGGCATTCCAGAAAACTCAGATATTATGTACTCCGAACACGGCTCAACATTTAAAGAAAACATTTGTTCTTCTGTGTCCTCAAATGGCACATAGTTCTTTATCTACACAGGCATGTACCGCAAATCACAAAAAGTGTGCAACTGTACCAAATATGACAATCTTCCACTAAAATCTGTAATTTTTGTGCTGTTAGGTATCAGTTAAATTTAATTAATATTAATGTATCCCAAATTACCAGCAACAAAAGACAATATAGTATCGCTAGTAAAAAGCATATAGGACATATATCTGACTCCAAAGACAACACAACAAAATCTGCGCAATCTAGCTGAGAATGTGTAGCCTCCGTTATGACAAAGCATCAAACAAAACCATCACTAAAATGAGTGATGCTTTTTAGTAAGGCAAGTTCAATATCAATATTATGAAATACAAAAGGCTATGGAAATATTTCACATCAGAGGAATCTAAAAAGCCATGACAATTATATATAATAATTGACCTGACTGGAGAGGGAGTAAAGGCCGAACTGAACTGAATCAAAGAGAGAAATTGAAATACTGACGGTAAACTGGATAAAGGCCTTCTGTGAAAGTTAAAGTTCCTGAAATTGATACTTGTGGTTATAGAAAGATCTTGTCTGTTCTTTTGAAAACACAATGTAGCATTTAGGGATAATGTGTCACCTCATAATGTGACTTAAGCCTCAAATGTTCACTCATACACAAAAAACTGCATAGGTAGGGCCAGAGAGATGGTAGAGTAGGTAAAGATGCTTGCCACTCAACCCTGACACCCCGAGTTCAATCCCTGGAATGTACGTAAACAGAGGAGAGGAAAGATTTGTTCTCTGAAGTCCACTTGTGTGCAGGCATACTCATCATGTACACACACAATAAAAATAAAGGTTTTTAAAGTAAATATACATATATATACATGGTATATAACAGGATCAAATGCTAATAAGAAGTAAATCTAGACATATGCTATAAAGATTTCTCCTTTACTATTCTGAGTTTTACAATGTATTAAAGTCTAAAATTACTTCCAAATAAAATGTTTAAGTAAAAATGCGATAAAACTGATCAAAGCCCCTTAAATATCCCTCAAATAAGACTCTATAAAGATTATCTACTGTTATAAACAATTTATTTGCATGCATAAAATTCTACTTTAAGTTAGTTTTGATCAGGCTGTTGAAGACACAAAACAGAATTTCTATAAGTAAGCACAGCGCGCCACCCTGTGGCAGAAAAATGAAAAGACACAATTTTTTCGTCCAAAAATAGCTTTGAATGATTTAAAATTTAAAAATCACTATTAAGCAGGGGATGGTGGCACACACCTGTAAACCCAGTTCTCAAAGAGACAGGGACAGGAAGATCTCCAAAAGTTTGAGGTCAGCCTAAACTACAGAGGGAGACCTTGTCTAAAAATAAAAAAGCAAATAAAATTAATACAAATAAAAATACCAGAAAAGTTTTCTAAGATGTGTATTTCACAACTAAAATTGTCAAACAGCTTTAGTACTTTATTTTTTTTATTTTCACTTATTTTTACTTTACATAAAGTGAAATAATATTTATTTTTCTGTGACTTGCTTTTTCTTTTTTCTCTTCAGATTTATTTATTTATTTTTCACATTTTATTTACATTTCAAATGTTTCCCCCTTTCCACATCTCCCCTTTGGAACCTCCCCATTCCCTCCACCCTCCCCCTGCCACTATGGGGATATTCTCCAATCCACCCACCCACTCTCGTCTTCCCTCCTTGGCATTCTCCAATACTGGGGCATCTAACACCCTCAGGCCCAAGGGCCTCTCCTCCCCCTGATGGCTAACAAGACCCTCCCCTGCCACATTTGTGGCCAGCACCATGGGTCCCCCCACGTGTATTCTTTGGTTGGTGGATCAATCTCCAGGAGTATCGGGGGGTGCTTTGGTACTTTACACAACTTAAAAATTCACATTAAACAGTAGAGAAGGCGACCTGCCGCCCCCTACTGAGACTGACCAGTCAGCCCAACTGTCCCAAGCGCCATGTCTGATTTAAAGCGTTGCTGCCATGAAGAAGGTGGTTCGGCAACTCTGGCTGCAGGCCAGGCTCAATAGCGTGAAGGTTTCCCAGGCGGCTGCAGACTTGAAACAGAATGCTCAACATGACCCTCTGCTGACTGGAGATCTTCAAGTACAAATCCCTTCAGACCCCAGAAAGTCTGCTCCTTTTTGTAGTCATCTATCTTGAGGTTACTCAAACCACTGTTCCTGAACCAGTGAATATTCAGGAGGACTAAGTTTGAAGTCTGGACAAAAGCTTCTCCTTAACACGTGCCATAATACACAATCTTCTCCTTGTCAGTCCTTAACATCTACCTCTCTGAATTTTCATGAATTTCTGTTTCACAAGGTTTAACTATTTATAAACACTGGCTGTAGCATACAATAAAGCAGCATACAAAAAAAAAGTAGAAAAAGCAAGCATATTTACAAAAACATATTAAAAGTCTAAGAAAACTACTACATGCATATGTGTTTCTCTTTCTAGTTTTATGGTGGGGGTGAGGGGGTCTGAGTCTGCTAGATGATAAAATATTTGAGTCACCCAAACTAGGAAAGAATAAAAAACCAAAAAAAGCAAAAACGCTGCCATTTATAATTGAAACAGCATGTGTTTGTATTACACACTTTAAAAAACTAAGACTATTAGGGGGCTGGAGAGATGGCTCAGTGGTTAAGAGCGGCGGCAGCTCTTCTGAAGGTCATGAGTTCAAATCCCAGCAACCACATGGCGGCTCACAACCATCGGTCATGAGATCTGATGCCCTCTTCTGGGTTCTCTGAAGTCAGCTACAGCAAGCAAGTGGGGCCGGAGCAAGAAAAAAAGAGAAGTGTCTGAAGACAGCTACAGTGTACTTATATATAATAAATAAAACAAGTAAGAATATTAGAATGTTAGAGAAAACAACTGGAGAGCAAGGGGAGCCTAGGGGAGAACACATGACAAAGCCAGTTTGGACTAAGAATTCTACAGCGATCTTTTTGATTCTAATGAAAACAATTTAAGAACAAGCTTAATTTTATCTTTATTTTTCTAATTTCCATCTCCACCTGCATTCTCTTTCTTTAACAGCTTATGATCAATGACCTTGTTATAAGAGGAATCTACTTGTAGCCCTAACTGTAAGTTCTCAAACTGATGTAAGCCCAACTGTCTCTCATGTGACACTACTCTATTAAAAAAAAAACCTCAATGTTTTGACATTAACACATTGAGGAAATTTATGGAATTTAATCAAGAACAACCACATGTGAATTAACAAAAGCTTAAGACATACTTCTTTCTCCGTTGTGTGTGTGTGAGTGTGTGTTTACGCGTACGGTGCTCATGGAGGCCAGAAGATGGTATCAGATTGCCTAAAGCTAGAGTTACAGGAAATTGGGAACAACTGACATGGGTGCTCATGGGAACTCAACTCAGTCATCTGCAAGAGTAGCAAGTGTTCTTGATGCCTGAGCCAGCACTCTCGCTCGCGTGTGCGCGCGCGCGCGCTCTCTCTCTCTCTCTCTCTCTCTCTCTCTCTCTTTTGAGAGAGCTTTCTAATCGGAGGGGAAGAATAATCAATTTCTTATGCAAATATAAAGTGTTAGGAAATTCTTTCAACAAAAGGATAAACAGGATAGAGATAGTCTGATTTTTCCCACAGGGTAAAGGTCAACTGGCAAAAAACAGGTAAGTTGGTAAAACAAAGGATATAGTGCTGGATTTTCTCCACACTCTTCAGTATAAAAGAACAAAGGAAATTTAATGGACAAAGGAGAGTCTCTGACTCAATGCTGTGAGTAAGTTAGACAACTTGTACATTATCTTACTCCATTTTTATAACATGTACAAATAGATTTTCTGAATGGAAACAGACCCAAACATTTAAATATGTAAACCTTTGGATTACACAGAAAGATGTCTGGTTTATGCTAGGATAAGCAAAGATGTTACCAAAACCAAGACCTAGAGCTGTGAGATGACTCGGCAGACCTGACAGCCGGAGTTCAATGACTGGATCCTGCAACAGTAGAGACTTGCCAGGTTTGTCCTAACCTCCACCCATGAACTGTGGCCTATGCACCTACACTTAAACACATACAACAAATAAAACAATGTTAAAACATGACCTAAAAATAAAATAATTGCTGTTGGATTTCATCAAAATTTAATACTTCTACTTTTCCAAAAAGACTAAGACAATGAAAGGCCAAACCACAGACTGGAGAAAATATTTACATACACATATCAGATAAAGAACAAGTATCCAAGCAAGGTACTTGTAATGTGCCAGCAATGCCAGGTATTTTGAAAACTGATACAAGAGAATTTTTAAACAGCCCAAAGTTGACCTCAGCCTGGACAACTTAGTGAATCTTGTCCACAATAAAACAACTTCAACTTCAACCTAGAATACAGAAGAATTACCCTGTGATTTGAATGTGAGATTTCTCTTACAGGCTCATGTGTTTGAACACACGGTCCCCAGTTGATGACAGTGTTTAGGAAGGTAATGGAATTTTTTTTTTTTTGGATAATTTCTTTATCTATATTTCAAATGTTTTTCCCTTTCCTGGTTTTCCTCCCTAGAAACTCCCTATTCCATCCCCCCTCCCCTGCTTCTATGAGGGTGCTCCCCCACCCACCAACTCCCACCTCCCTGCCCTGACATTTCCCTACACTGGGGTATCAAGTCTTTACAGGACTAAGGGCCTCTCCTCCCATTGATGCCCAACAAGGTCATCCTCTGCTATGTAGGCGGCTGGAGCCATGGGTACCTCCATGTGTACTCTTTGATGGTGGTTTAGTAGCTGGGAGCTCTGGGGAGACTAGTTGGTGAGATTTTATAGTTGGCCACATTTCATGTTCTCTCTTTGCTTCTAAGACACCACTGGACTGTGAGAGGCCAGTTGTCGTGTGTTCCATGCCATGAGTTGCTTTTGCTGTGGTAACAAAAGAACAACTAAGATAAACTATAAAACCATAATAGGCTCCACTATGCTCATAGCAGCCATATTTATAATAGCCAGAAGCTGGAAACAACCCAGATGTCCCTCAACAGAGGAATGGATACAGAAAATGTGGTACATTTACACAATGGAATACTACTCAGCTATTAAAAACAATGACTTCATGAGATTTGCAGGCAAATGGATGGAACTAAAAAATATCATCCTGAGTGAGGTAACTCAGTCACAAAAGAACACACATAGTATGTACTCACTGATAAGTGGATATTAGGCATAAAGCTCAGAACACCCACAATACAACTCACAGACCATGGGAAGCTCATGAAGAAGGAAGACCAAGGTGTGGATGCTTCAGTTCTACTTAAAAGGGGGGACAAAATAACAGGAGGCAGAGGGAGAGAGAAACCTGGGAGGGAGAGGGAGGAGGAGGGGAAAGGGGGGCCACGATCAGGTGTGGGAGGAGATGGGAGAGAAGTATAGAAAGTCAGGAAATTGAACAGACGTATGTAGCAGTAAGGGATGGGGAACTGGGCACAGCCACTAGTAAGTCCCAGATGCCAGGAAAGCAAGAGGCTCCCAGGACCCAACGGGGATGGCATAAGCTGAAATACCCAACAAAGGGGAGACAGAACCTGAAGAGACCATACCCAGAGGTTAGGCACAGCCCCCCGTTGAGGGATGGGGTCACCCAGCTATCTCAAAAATATTAACATAGAATTGCTCTTGTCTAAAGGACATGCAGGGACAAAGAGTGAAGCAGAGACTGAAGGAAAGGCCATCCAGAGACTGCCCCACCTAGGAATCCATCCAATCTGCAGACACCAAACCCACACACTATTGCTGATGCTAAGTGCTTGCTGACAGGAGCCTGGTATGGCTGTCTCCTGAGAGGTTCTGCCAGAGCCTGACCAATATAGATGTGGATGCCTGCAGCCAACCATCAGACTGAGCACAGGGACTGAGCACAATGGAGGAGTTAGGGGAAGGACTGAAGAAGCTGACCCCATAGGAAGAACAACAATATCAACCAACCAGACACCCCCTCCCCCCCAAGCTCCAGGATCCTGTGGAGATTGGGTGAGGTGGGAGTGGGTGGGTGGGTAGGGGGAGCATCCTTACAGAAACATGAGGAAGGGAGAAAGGGGAAGGGGTTAGGTTTGTGGAGGGGAAACCGGGAAGGAGGATAACATTTGAAATGTAAATAAATAAAATAACCAATAAAAAATAAAATCATAATTGGAAAAAATATTAAAATGCCTTCGGTTAAGACATGGAGACAGCATATAGACAAAGCAACTGGAACCAACATCTTTTGTTATTAGGAAAATGCACATTAAAACTGCAATGTGACGCACTGCACATGTTAGGAAGGCTAAAACCAAAACAACCAACAAATGGAACTCTCAGTGTTCACAAGCAAGGATGCAGAAATGACACGGTAATCCTGATTCTAGGTACCACATTTAATACAAAAAAAAAAGGTTTGTTCACACAAAAGCTTGCATTTAAATGTTAGTTGTGGCTTTGTTTAAAATCATTAAAAATGAAAAACCACCTTATGTTCTCATTAGTTTTTTTATCATTGCCATAACAAATGAGAAATCGGATCGTTAAAAGAGCATAAATTGGCTGGGTTCAGTGGCACACACCTTTGATCTCAGCACAACAGGCAGAAGCAAGTGGATCTCTGAGTGTGAGGACAGCTGGGGCTATTATACAGAGAAACACTGTCTCAAAAAACAGCAGCAACAACAAAATAAACCCATAAATCCACTATATTCATATTCTTCTGCAAGTCAGAAGTGTGGTATGAATGTTGTTGAACTACAATCCAAAGGATCTGGAGGATAAGGTATGGATCCATTGTCTGTTTTTTGGGTTCTGACCAGAACCATGTTCCTTGAGGTTGTAGGACCAAGATCTTTGTTTTCTTGTTTGAAAACTTAAGGTGGTTACCAGCTTCAACCTTTGATACCATGTCTTTCTTACTTTTCTTTCTCTCTTCAACTTTTAAGAAGGGTTCTGATGATTATAGCAGATCCACATGAATGATCTAGAACAAGAATCCTATCAAGGTCCTTAATCTCATATCTAAAGTCTATTTTACTACATAAATCAATATATGCTCAGGGTCTAGAGACTAAGGTGTAAATACCACTGAGATGCCATTATTCTTAAAGAACCTCAACTGGGAATTAAAAGCTGATACACATACAGGATGAAGAACTAACTACTCAGCAATGAGAAGAAACTACTGAAATTCAAAACATGTTTAAGTCTCAAATACACTATGCTAATAAAGCCAGCATATGTACAGAGCCAAAGAAATGGTTCAGTGGCTAAGGTGCTCATTGTTCTATGAGTTCACACCAGAGTTCAGACCCCCCACCTTCATCAGTGACCATAAATCCTTCAAAGTGGCAGTCAACTGTAACCTTCAAACACTGTACAAAGAAGCAAAACAACCCAATTTTAACAAAGCTTTTCCAAGTAACAAATCAAGTTTATCTCTACTGCACCCCTTCCACAAAAGATATTCAATATTCAATCTACCCTAACCAAAGGGAAGCTCATTTCCATCTACTTTTCCCAAATAATATAATTCAGAGTCCAGAGTTACCACACTCCAGTTCTTTCTCAAGCCTATGATTGTCTGAAAACATTTTGCATAAATTACTGCTTGCAACTCAAGTGTTTGTAACAAGCAATCCTCTAAATAAAAAGTAACTAAACAGAACCAATAAAGTGTCTTCCTTTTGCTATGTCCACATAGACCTGTTTTCATGTCTTTTCTAGTAATAAAACTAACGAGATATCACTTTCGAAGTTATCTAAGTATGGAACCCTGAAGTAGAACCACTAGGTACTATAGCTGTAAGTGTGAGATACTATGTAAACATTATAAATCACCTGAAGTAGAACCACTAGGTGCTATAGCTGTAAGTGTGAGACTATGTAAACATTATAAATCACGACGCTGGCAGTGACTCCATAACACTTTCCCTAAATGTTTTCTGAAAACATTACTCTGTTTTTTCAGAGTAAACTATGTCAGGCAGATTACTCTAAGTTTTAGACACACAAAAAAAACATTTTTAAAGTACACGTGAACACAAATGTCTGCAAATATCCAACTTATTAGTCTTTGCTGACTAAAAGCATAGTAAGTTCTTTATTATATATTAAACTCAGAGAAGGCTGTAGTCTCATTTGTGAGAAAAAAAATGTATTATTGTAAGTGTAATAATAAATATAACCTTTTGTACTAGTTACTTTCCTCACTGCTGTTAACAAATATCTGATCAAAAAAAAACCTGTTCATCATGGCAAGGAAGGTAGGCAACAGAAATGACTCATGACTAGGCGGGCAGTGGTGGCGCACGCCTTTAGTCCCAGCACTCGGGAGGCAGAGGCAGGCGGATTTCTGAGTTTGAGGCCAGTCTGGTTTAGAGAGTGAGTTCCAGGCCAGCCAGGGCTACACAGAGAAACTCTGTCTCGAAAAACCAAAAAAAAAAAGAAAGAAAGAAAGAAAGGAAGGAAGGAAGGAAAAGAAAAAAGAGCTGACTCATGACTCCAGCAGCAGAACCGTGCGGAAGCTACTTATTAGGTAACAACTGAGGGTGGAGGTGGGTGACTATGAAAATGGAAGCAGGGCCAGACTATAACCCTAGGACCAGCACCAAGTGCCCACTTCCCTCTGGCTAGAGTCCACCTCCTAAAGCTGCACAGCCCCAATAAGTTAAACTAATGCATGGTAACTGATAACCAGTTCCGCAAAATTAGTAACTAAAAAAACCAACTGATGCTTTTAACCATGCTAAAGATTAAGGAACTCCAAAAATACTAAGAGAGAGGAAAAGGGAGGGAGGGATGGAGGGAGGGGTGTGGTGGTGCATACCTTTAACCCCAGTACTCAAAGGAAACAGAGCAGAAGCAAGAGGAGCTCTGGGATCTCTGGGAATTGAAGGCTACATAGTGAGTCCAGGCCAGCCAGGGCTACAGTGAGACCCTGTCTCAAAAAAAAAAAAAAAAAAAGGAGGAGGAGAAGGAAGGAAGGAAGAAGGAAGGGAGGGAGGGAAGAAGGGATAGAGGGAGGATCTCCAAGTGTCATAGTTAATCCTCATTGTCAGAATGAGGATGGATTCTCACTTCAGAGTGAGTAGATGAGGGTATCTGCAGTTTAAGTGGGGAAGGAAGTCCCACACTAAGATTGGATCAGCACCATCCCACATGCTGGTTCCCTGACTGAATGACAGGAGAAAAGCAGCAGCGTCTGTCTATCTTTGTCCTGGTTAGGAGACCAGCTGCCTCGAGCTACTGCTGCTATTCCTTCCTATCACCACAGGCTGCACTTCTTATGTGTGAGCCAAACACACCCTTCCTGAAGTTGCTTTTGTTGGATATTTTATCACTGTCACATCAACAAGAAAGATAATTAATGTACCATGTATTTTAATTGTTTTTGTAACACTTTGTTTTGTTTTGAAATAGTATCTCACTCCTGGAATTAAAGACATAAAGCTATTTTTTAACTTACTTTTTATGACATCTTATTTTGTCTACATGTATGTAATGACAGGCATGTGCAGGTAGGTCAGAAGACAATTTGTAGGAGTCAGCTGTCTTACTTCTACCATGTGAGTTGTGGGATCAAACTCAAGCTGCCAAACTTGGCCTCAGAGGCCTTTACCCACTGAACCATCTTACCCAAAGAAGGCCTTTGAGGTCCTTCTTATTGTGTGGGAAGAGTCATGCATCTGCCTCAAGGCACATGTGGAGATCAGAGCTCACCTTATAGCACTTGACTCTCTCTACCTTGTGAGTCCCAGAGACTAAACTCAGGTAGGTAATCAAGTTTGACAAGCAAAGGCCTTTACCCTCTGAGCCATCTCAATGGCCAATAAAGTAATTCTTAAAAAGACCAAGTCTTTTTACAAATTATAATTTTTTTAAAAAAAGGTTCAATTTGGTATATGTAAATCCAAAGTTTAAGTGCATGTTGTGTATTAAAGTTAAAATTAAAAGTTGAATTTGATGGCTAAGTCAGAGCACACCCTCTGCTAAAGAATGCGAGGAGCAGCGGGACGGCCCCAGAGTACACACACAGCCAGCAGAGTTACTTACTCTGAGGACTTCAAACTTTCCTACTCTTTAAAGCTACAATACTATTTCCACAGAGCTCATTACCTATAGGGAGTACAACTTCATTTCCACTGACATATCCTGCAATAAAAACACATCCATTTAAAATTCATAAAAAGGTATTTTGCAATAACAATTCTGAAACTATGCTATGATTTCCCTAAAGTGTTTGTATTTTTATCCTTTACACATAAAAATCTCCGTTCTGATTACTTTACTGTACTATTCAAGACTTAAATTTCATTACAAGCACATTCTTCAGAGCATAATCATATTATGTTATAGGCCAAACAGCTATTCTCATCTTTTAGTGTGGTTTTAACTGTAATAAAGCTTCTCTGCTAGCCAATCCCCAGATGGATGTACCATGTTAATTCCCCGGCTCTGCAATTTATCTTAATCTGTAAATTTCATAAGTTTTGACACAATTCTTAATTAGGAAAGTTGAAATGGTAAACTTTAGACTATCTACAATATAAGTTTGCTTCCTTTCCGTGCTTTAGAAAACATGAGTATTACATAATCAGGGTTCCTATACAGTGTTACTATTTTTGTTGGGTTTTTTTGTTTTGTTTTTGAGGTAGGATCTTACACATTGCCCCGGGGTGTCCTTCCTGTTTCAGAGTCCTAAAAGCCAGAATTATAAACATTTGCCATTAAACTTAACTGTCCTAGTTAGGTTTTGATTGCTGTGACAAAACACTATACCCAAAACAACTTGGAGAGGAAGGGTTGACTTCAGCTTGAGGTTAATTGCACACAGTACATCGTGAAGGGAAGTCAGGGCAGGACTGGAAGCAGAGACAGTGGAGGAGAGCTGTGAGGCAGCTTGATCCCCATGGCTTGCTTTGTCTGCTTTCTTATGTAACCACCTGACCAGGGGTAGTACCACCATCAGTGAGCAAAGGCCTCCCACATAACCAAACAACAAATGCCCCTCAGACCTGCCAACAGGCCAATAATGATGGCAGCATTTTCTCAACTGAAGTTTCTCTTCCCAGATAACTTGAACTTCTGGCAAGTTGACGAAAACAACAACAAATCATAGGTTACCAACTTCAAATTTGTATGAATTTCAAAGTAGCCAAGTGTCAAATTTCCTCATAATCACCTAGTTTGCTGTTACATTGGAAGTAAAATAAACCCCCTTTAAAGTAAGCAGGACTGGAGAAAGGGATAGGATTTAGGATCACTTTCTATTCTTCCAGAAGATGAGTTCTAATCCCAGAACCCATACTGGGCTGCTCACAGCCACCTGCAGCTCCAGATCCAGGTGAACTAATGTTTCTGGCCTCTGCAGGAACCTGAACTTGTGTGTACTACCCACAGACACACATACACATAATTAAAAGTAAAATCTTTTTAAAAACATACTGTTAAGTGAGGAACAGCAAATAAACTTTAAGCAGGGGAGTACAAAGTCTGGGAAGACAAAAGCATTTCAAAGGTGACTTTAGACAAGAAATACAACTTGTATGTTTAAAATTGTCTCCACAATGACTTAACATAACCTATAATTTTGGAACTTTTACATTTTGTGAATAAACATTTGTGTGTCTTTCCATATCTTTTCAGCATAAGAAAACTAACTGAATCAGAGCATATTAAACAGCACACACAGGTCCGCTGAAAGGTGTTTGTGGCATCTCAGTCTCAATTCTGTCAATGCTATGACCCTTTTGATTAAACCTGTAACTAAAAAAAGGAAGATGTGCTGCCCATTTAAAGAAAACACAACTGCTTTTCATGTTAGGGTTTTGGGATTTTGTTTGTTTGTTTTTGTACTTCTTGTTCTCTTTTCTCCCAATTCTGGGTAACGAACCATGGGTCTCATGAAGATCTAGCAAGAACTTTACACTGGAGCATTTCTGCAGCCCTTGAGATGCATTTAATCCTAATAATATCAACTGTTTCATTCAGACATTTGAAAACCATGTTTACTGAGTTAAAAGCCTGGCATGGTGAACACAACTAAAATCTCTGTATTTGTAAGGTAGAGGAAAGAGACCAGCTTAGGAAACCTGAATCTGTCTCAAAATCAAACAAATAAATAAAGCAATGACTCAGCAGGTGAAGCAATGGCCATGCAGGTCTGATGACCTAAATCCAGAACCAACATAAAGGCAAAAGTAGAGAACTTACTCCACAAAGTTTCCCAGACTTTTACAGAAGCACTATGGTACATTCACATCCACACTCACACATTACACACTTAGACATAGTAAATAATAATAATGTTGATAATAATACAACATGAAAACAAACAAAATAAAAACAAAAAAAAGGGTAAAGTGAAAATGACCAGACATAATGGCACATACCTATAATCCCTGCACTTACAAACAAGCAGAAGACATGAGTTCAAGGACAGCCTAGGCTACACATTAACACTTTGACTCAACGATACACTCAATCATACACACACACACAATACACACAAAAAAATGTAAAAAGGACCAAATTACATTTTTTTTTAAAACTACAATAATTCAGATATTGTACAGTCATGGTCTTGTAAAGTGGGACTGGAAAAACAGCTCAGCAGTTAAGAGATCTTGGTGTTCCTGCAGAAGACCCCAGTTCAGTTCTAAGCACCTACACATTGGCTCACAATTGACCGTAACTCCAGGTCCAGAAGACCCAATGTCCTCTCTAGCTCCAAGAGCACTGTACACATGAACATGGTTCATACATACAATTAGGAAAAACAATCAAATAAAATATTTTAATAATTTAATTAATTAAAAATGAATCTCATAAACTGAGCAAAGATATTTCATACCCTCTTTTCCTCAGTCTCCAAGAAGCTAACAAACTGATGTATTTTCAAAACTAGCCTCTGGCTTTTATGCATTTTTTTTTTTTTTTTACTGCAATCAGAACTTCATTTATAGATACCTCATATATTATACATTTAGGGAAATATACTCTGCAAGTAGACTTAAATATGCATGTCATAAAAGGATACCAACACTTAACTCTAAACAATGTTTGTCTTCACAGAAAAGTTCTTGACCTGACATTTTAAAAAAAAAGAAAGAAAAGAAAATCCAGATTTTGATAGGCTACTACGTGGAAACTATGGTAGCTTCAATGAAAATGGTACCATAGGTGCATAAGGAATGACACTATTTGGAAGTGTGGCCTTGTTGGAGAAAGTGGGTTACTGGGGGCAGGCTTAGAGATCTCAAATGCTCAAGCTAGGTCCAGTGTGGCATTCTCTTCTTGATGCCTGCAGATCAAGAGGTAGAACTCTCAGCAACCTCTCCACTACCATGTGTGTCTGCATGCTACCATGTTTCCTGCCACGACAATAGACTGAACCTCTGAACAGTAAGCCAGCCCCAATTAAATGTTTTCATTATAAGAGTCGCCACAGTCATAACATCTCTTCACAGCAATAAAAACCGTACGAAAGAAGTTGGTATGATGTTTTCTTTTGGAGTTATGTGGACTTTGAGACTTTGGGTAAGGAAAGTAGTGGCCAGTCTGGTCTACAGAGCAAATTCTAAGACAGCCAAGCTTAGGCCTTGAAGTAAACCATCAAAAGCAGAAAGCTACTGAATATGTAATTGAATGAGAAGGCCACGTTCTAGCCCCAGAAAGTAGCAGAATCTTGGCAGCTTCAGCCACATGGTTCTGGTTTTAGAGTCAAGGATAGAAGAAAGATGGTTATGGAATCTCCCTCCATGACAAAGGAAGACTGCTTTGGCCAGGTATGTATAAGGAATGTTCCTGCATGGAGGCCTCCAGAGGTCACTGTGTGAAGATGAAACCTGGATTGCCTTGGAGACCCCAAATGTTTGAGATTCGAAAGCCATAGGATACCTGCCAAGGAAAGCTGCTAAAAGGGAGTGGAACCAGCCCAAGAGAAATAAATATATTGCAGTCAACAAAGTTGAAAGGAGTTAGAGATCTCAAGAATGCTTTAATATCAGACATGAAGGTGCAGTTTGCCTAACTGGTTTTTGGTCTTGCTTTGGTGCAGTATTTCTCTATCATGCTCCCTTTCCTCCATTTTAATGTTTATATATAATCTGTGCCATTATATGTTGGAAGTTATGTGAATTGCTTCTCCTTTTGGCTTTATAGGGGTTAGAGTTAAGAGACTGGCATGAGTCTTGAAAGAGACTTTGGACTTTAAAACACATTTGAAACTATTATAGACTATGGGAACTTTTGAAGTTGGGCTAAATATAAATTTGCATTATGATATAGCTATAAGCCTATGGGGCCAGGGTGTGGAATGTGACAGTTTGAAAGAAAATGGCCCTATAGGATCATAGGGAGTGGTACTATTTGCAGGTGTAGCCTTGATGGAGTAAGTGTGGCTTTGTTGGAAGAAGTGGATTACAGGGCTTTGAGATTCCAGGTGCTCAAACTAGGTCCAGTATGGTATTCTCTTTCCCCACTGCCTACAGATCAAGTGTAGCTCTTTCAGCTCCTTCTCGGGCACTGTGTCTATTTACATGCCTCCATGCTTCCTACCATGAGGATGATGGACTAAACCTCTGAACTATAAGCCAGCCCCAATGGAATGTTTTTCTTTGTAAGAGTTGCAGTGGTCACGATGTCTCTTCATAGCAATAGAAACCCTAACTAAGACAGAAACCATTTCAAAAAAAATTTATATGTAACTTTTGGCTTATTGCCCAGGTTTTAGCAAGTATACTGCATTAGTTTCCTGTTGTTCCTGTAGCACAGTATTTAGAAAATTAAAACAAGATACATCTACTCACAAACAGCTCTGTGATAATGCAAGTGGAACCTCAGGAGACTGGAACTTCAATGAAAACACTGCTGAATGCCTTCGCAAAATTCTGTTTATTCTTCACCCCCTACAAGGCCATTTATTTTTCCTAGCTTACGGTTGCTTCTTCCATCTTCAAAGCATATCAATAACCTCCGCATTTATTGTGGTGTCTATCTTTGCCTGGTATAAGGATGCTATCCCTTGCTTGTCAAGTACTGATGCTTTTAATCAATACTTTAAAACTGAAAATACTGGGGTGGCATGATGGTGTATAACTACAAAGCTGAGACCTACAAGGTAAAAGCAGGAGGATCAGGAATACAGATCCAACCTCAGCTACACAGAATGAGAAGCCACATAACGCTACATGAGGTACTGTCTCAAAAATCACAAGGCAAAATAAAAAGTTAACTCAAACTACACTCAACACACCTAACCAACTGAACATCACAGCTTACCTAAACCATGCTCAAAATATTCACATTATTCAATAGTTGAGCCAAATAATCTATAACAAAGCCTGTTTTTAATTAATAACCAAAAATATCATTAATAGTGTACTACATAAAATTTCCATATATACATCCAATAGGTAATATTTAAATCAGGTTAAACTATCTCTGCAAACATTTATCAATATTTATTTTACTTTTATTTATGTAAATGCACACATCTGTGCACATCTGTGGAGACTAGAGGCATCAGATCCCCCTAGGGTTGGAATTAGAGGCAGTTGTGAGCTGCCTCATATGGGTGCCGGGAACTGAACTCAGGTCCTCTGAAGAACAAGTGCTCTTAACTGCTAAGTCATCTCTCTAGCCCTTATCATTTCTTTGTGGTAAAAGTATTAATAATTCAGCTGGGTGGTGGTGCCTCATGCCTTTAATCCCAGCATTTAGGAAGCAGAGGCAGGCAGAACTCTTGAATTTGAGGCCAGCCTAGCCTACAGAGAGCTAAGACTACACAGAGAAATCCTGTGTGAGAATGGAGGGGAGTATAATTCCTTCTTCTTGTTTCTCAAACTATACATCATTGGGAGTGGGCATGGAGGTTTCAAAGGCCCATGCCCAGCCCAGTGTCTCTCTCACTGTCTACTGCTTGCAGATCGAAATATAAAGCTCTCAGATACTGCTCTAGCAATGTGTCTGTGTGCTTTCTGCCAGGATGGTCATGAACTAACTGTCTAAACTGTAATCAAGTCCCCAATTAAATACTTTCTATCATAAGGGCTGCCTTGGTCATAGTGTTTCCTCAAAGCAGAAGAGTTACTAAGACAGTTCCTAGTGTGTAATAGTTCCGAAGAACTTCCTACTCCTATCTACATATAACTTAGTATCTATTTATCAGCATCTACCTATCTCCCTCCTTGTTTTACATTAGTACTGAATATTATGTAATTTACCGAATATTGCTGTGGAAGTACTCATATTATAAAATGGTAATGTGGATAAACAATTGTACCACAATAAAGCTGGGCTAACACTACGTTGGAGAATATATATTACTGGTTTTCTGACATATCTAGTCATTGAACTACTTTTTAAAGTTTTGTGCATGCACATACACACACACACCCCACACACAGAGGACATATGACACAGTACACATATGGGGGTTAAAGGACAACTTTCAGGAGTCAGTTCTTGGTTTCCACCTTACTAAGGCATAGACTTCGATGTTTCTGCTGCTGTGCTGTGTCCTCTGGCTCGCTGGCCAGGAGTTTACAAGTGATTCTTTGGTCTCCACCTCCCACCTCACTGTTGGAGTCCTGGGATTTCCTGCACTGCTGCCAGATTTTTGTTTGGGATCTAGGAATCAGCCCCTCACTAGTTAGCTTGTGCAGCTAGTGCTTTTACCGACTGAACCAACTCAACTATTTTTAATATTTTCATATAAATCTTCCTTTCTGGCTTCTAAGGTTTTAGTTTTATTTAAGAAGCCCGGGCTCTCCGGGCAGTGGTGTTGCACACCTTTAATCCCAGCACTTGGGAGGTAAAGGCAGGCAGATTTCTGAGTTCGAGGCCAGTCTGGTCTACAGAGTGAGTTCCAGGACAGCCAGGGCTACACAGAGAAACCCTGTCTCGAAAAACCAAAAAAAAAAAAAAAAAAGAAGAAGAAGAATCCTGGGTTGGAGAGGTGGCTCAGCAGTTAAGAGCACTGACTGCTCTTCCAGAGGTCCTGAATTCAATTCCCAGAAACCACATGGTGGCTCACAACCATCTGTAATGGGATCTGATGCCCTCTTCTAGTGTGTCTGAAGAAAGTGACAGTGAATTCACATACATAAAATAAATAATAGTTAAAAAAAAAAGAATCCCATACTTCCAGGCCTAACTGAGTACATACAATCCCTACGACCCACAATGTGAAGGAGAGAAAACACACACACACACTTACACACACACACTTACACACACACACACTGAATAAGTAATAACGTTAAATTATATATTTAAAAATAACAATGATAAGGATTACTGGGAATGTGAAGAAAAGGGAAGACCTTGCAAGCAGCTGATAGGAATATAAATTCTACAACCACTGTAGAAAATAGTATGGACATTCCCAAAAAAGTTTTTAAAAAGAAGAGGAAAGAGAAAGAAGCAACTCTATAAATACCAACATACAATGAAATCAGCACCTCATAGATAGATTCATTCTGCTCACATTGACAGCCAAGATACAGTAACTATCTATGAGTCCTATAGGAAATAAATGGAACAAGAAATTGTATATTTATACCTATTACACCTATATACATACATTCCCACACACACCATATGCAGATACACACATGAATGTATGCACGTATGAATGTACTTAGCTTTCAAAAATGATATCCCAGCATTTTTAACCACATGGATGAACCTGGAAGCCATTTCACTAAGTGAAATAAGCCAGACATAAAAAAACAAAACAAAAGCAGTACACAGTAGCACACTCCTTCAATCCTTGCACTTAGGAGGCAAAGGCAGGCTGTGAGTTCTAGAGAACTCTGTGAGTTCAAGGTCAATATGGTCTATGCCAAGACAGTCAGAACTACACAGTGAGACCATGTCGAAGGAAGGAAGGAAGGAAGGAAGGAAAGAGAGAGAAAATACAAAACCAAAACAAACAAGCAAACCAAGAAATACCATGATTTCAATAACATATGAGATCTTAAAAGCTTCAAATACGGAGCTGAAGGAATGGCTCAGCAGTTACACACTTACTGCTCTTGAAGAGCACCTACATGGTGGATCAGAACTGTCTACAATTCTGTCTAGAATCCAGTTCCAGGATTTCTGTCACCCTCTTCTGGCCTCTTCAGGCATTGCATGCACATGGTGCAGACATACATGTAGACAAAACACTCATTAAATAAAAATAAATAAATCTTTAAAAAAATCAACTACAGTGAAACAGAATAAAATAGTATTTACTAGGGTAAAGAGAAAGGGGATATGGGTCAAAGTGAGCAAAGTTGAACTTATAGAAAATTACTTAGTTCAGAAATCAAATGAAGCCGGGCAGTGGTAGCACATGCCTTTAATCCCAGCACTTGGGAGGCAGAGGCAGGCGGATTTCTGAGGCCAGCCTGGTCTACAGAGTGAGTTACAGGACAGCCAGAGCTATACAGAGATACCCTGTTTCGAAAAATCAAAAAAAAAAGAAATCAAATGCATAATGTGAGGACTGTAGTTAAAACAATATACATAGAAAGTTTACTGAGCTAGATTTTAGATGCTGTAACAAAACACAAAAACCAACCATTCAAGCTTATTTGCTTGCTTAATAGTCATTTCATAATGGATCAATACAGCATGTTCTACACCTTACACAAAAGTAAAGTGAGTGGGCTGGAGAGATGGCTCAGCAGTTAAGAGCACTGACAGCTCTTCAGAAGGTCCTGAGTTCAAATGCCAGCCACCACATGGTGGCTCACAACCATTTGAAATGAGATCTGATGCCCCCTTCTGGGATGTCTGAAGACAGCTACAGTGAGTGAGGCTGGAGCTAGTGGGGTTGGAGCAAGAGGAAAAAGTGTCTGAAGACAGCTACAGTGTACTTACATATAATAAACAAATAAAACTTTTTTTTTTTTTTAAAAAAAAGAGTATGCAGAAATCATAAGGTAAATGGAAATTTTTTTCATCCTTTTCTAGGTATTATACGATTTATTTATTTATTGTTCTGTTTTTTGAGAGGTATTATTCTATTTATAATAACACAGATATATCTACCTATGAATAGCTGGCATTTATAGAACATTTCATTGGATGTAAATACATTACACATGTTCACTTATACAAGCAGCAGTTCAAGTGTGATTGCATCCATCTTGTTTTGGTGTGTCTTCAACAGAACTTCACTGAACTTTCCATGTTTTCCAGTTCTACGGAGATTTACTTATATTTTTGCAAGAAAACTGCCCTTCACTTATTTCCTTCAAGTCAAAAAGATCTCTATGTGTGGCCTGAACAAAGACCAAGTTCCTGAATGGCTAAAGCTCTGTGTTTTCTTTTCTTTTCTTTTCCTTTTTCCTTTAAGATTTATTTATTTTATGTATATGAGAGCACTGTCACTGTCTTCAGACACACCAGAGAAGGGCACTGGACTCCATTACAGATGGTTGTGAGCCACCATGTGGTTGCTTGGAATTGAACTCAGGACCTCCAGGAAGAACAGCCAGTGTTCTTACCCTCTGAGCCATCATCTCTCCAGCCCGCTCTGTGTGTTTTCTATTTCTTAAGTTTTGAGCTTTTACCTTTGCAGTTTCATTTGCTCAATGTTCTTTTAGTTTGTTACTTTTTAAATTTCTTTTAAATGTGAAGGATGCTCTTAGTCTAATTATAAGTGTTTTTTTCTCTCATGTCCAAATGTTCCCTTTAAATTGTGGTTTGTGTTTCTGTCTCTCTCTGTCTCTGTCTCTCTCTTTCTCTGTCTCTCTCGCTCTCTCTCTCTCTCTCTCTCTGTGTGTGTGTGTGTGTGTGTCTCTCTCTCTTAGCTTGCTTCTTGCTAGATTAGGTGAGGAGGAGGTACAACAAGAGGACTCAGAGTCAAGATAAAAGCCGACTCTTCCTCCATTCTCTTTAGTCTCGCAGCCGAGAGCTGTTTGACTCAAACCCTTAACCTAATCACATCCCCTGAAAGAAGCCAGCACTAGGCAGAAGTTCCCCTAGCCAATTCTAGCCCTTCGTTACTTAGAAACGTAGACATATGGACACCAAGATTAGCCTCTCGTGTCTTCCAGTGTATTCAACGCTCTTACTATCAGGGCACAGTCAGATCTGATGAGCACGCAGCTAAAAACCACCTTGTAATTTTATGATCTCTTTTATCTCTAAAAAAGGATACATTCTAAGCCACTGTTGGGTTAGACCTCAACCAATGAAATCTCCAGGACATAATTTACCCTATAAGATATTTTCTCATTATTCCTTCCTACAGGGTCTTAAGGAAATTTTAAAACTCAAAAATGTATAGCTTCTTGTTTACCCAGTAGATCCATGATAAGTCTCCTAAAACTGTGAGTTACTTTTTTTTTTTTTTTTTGAGGTTTTTCAGTAGTGATCTATATTTATCTGCCCATGTTGGCAATGATTCAGTTTCCAGTCATAACTAATCTTTTTATCCATCAGCCTAGTAAAATAAGAAATGCAAAACAGCATTAGTTCTAAAATTACATTTGTGCTCCATTTTCTGTAGCAGTCTCACTATGTTGAAGCTCCTTTCCTGTATTTTATTAACTCCGTACTCAATAGCTGATACTAAGTTCCTTTCAGCCCCCTTTTGTCCTGCTCATGACTAAGTATTCCCTTAACAACAAGCACTCATCAACGTGAATAGGAGCAGATCATAGGACATGGGAAGTTTAAGTACCGAATATGCCAAACTGACTCTTCTACTGAAGCCAAAAAAAAAAAAAAAAAAAAATAGTAACATGAATCTACCAACTAGTTCACGACTTCTAAGATGAATAGAGCTAAACTGACCTTCTAGCACAAAGTAACACCCAAAAGGGATACTATCAGCAAGGGCCTCTTAAGCTGCTCTTACAAGCTTTGAGAAAAAGAAAATGTATCTTTATTCTGTGCCTCAGACTCTGTTCAACAACAAGGAGAATGAAATGTTCTTTCTGAATTCTGTCTGAAAACCTGTTTCCTTTCCTATCTCTGCAGGTTTGCTTATTTAGGTTATTCTGCTCCTGAAGCAGGAGAAAGAAAGTCAGCATCAGGAGCTAACAGCAGTGATCTCTATATTTCCATTCCTTTCCTGGCACCTTTGCATTACACTGTTTCCCTCATTCACAACTGACACACACACACACACACACGCATGCACACGCACACGCACACACACTTATTTTTGTAGGTATGCTGTAGAGTAGTGGTGAGCACCTGTCGGGAGGTCAAAGGACAGTTCTGGAGAGTTAGTTCTCTCTTTCCAATATATGGAACCCCGAGATTGAATTCAGGTCATCAGACTTGAAGGCAAGTGCCTTATCTAATGAATGATCTCACTGGCCCTACATTATTTTAATTAAAAACTAGCCGAATTAGCTCATTTAATATTAGTCTTCTGAAGGGTTATCTTCACTTTACAAATGAACTCCATGACTATTATGGAAGATTAAGTATTTCAAAGCCACCAAGGCAGGAACACTTAAATCAAAAAGTCTACGGCTACATCGTAAGAGACACTGCCACTAACTTTCATAGGCATTTCTATAACTCAAGGCACAGCAGTTTGCCTGGCCTCATTTCCCACACAACGTGATGCTGTGTATGTTGTAAGGCTGTTATACAAAGCTAACGGCTGAATGATGACACATGGACAATACTGCACTGCTCCGCTGTTGTAACGCAATGTTCAATGTCAGTTATTAGGGTTAATTTTGGTTTAGTGTAACCTGGAAGTTTGACTAAAGAGGGGATGCTGGGCTGCAGAGCATTTACCTTAGCATGCACAAAGGTTTTGACCCTCAATATCACTGATAAAGTGACCTAATTAAATGTACTAAGCTGGATGTGGTAGCATAGGATTAGGGACTTAGCTATTTAAGAAAGAGGCTGAGGCTGAGGCAGAAATCAGAACTCTTGAGTCCTAGAGCTCAGTGCCAGACTGGTCACATAATGAGAATACCATCTGAAAATAAATCATGAATAATAAAGGGGCTAGAGTGATAGATGGGATCAGTGTAAAATAGAAAATTTTACCAGAGGACCCAAGCTTACATCCCAGCACCCATATCAGGCAACCTGTAACTCCAGCTCCAGGCCATTTGATACCCTCTTTCAGCCTCTACAGACACCCATACACATATGACGTGCACAAAGCAGACAGATGCATTCACACAAGCACAAACACATACACAAATAAAAATAACCCTAAAAAAGTAGCCATTAAAGAAATAAACAATAAAAATAAAAGCTGTTATTTGGCAGTAATATTAAAGAACTCAATAATCTGGCCCTTGTCAGCTCCACTGCTGGCTACAATGATGATGTGTGGAAATACAGGTGTAGTGTCCCCTGTCCACACTGCTCAGAACAGCAGAATTCCAGGCTTCCGAGGTTTCTGTATGAAGTAGCAGTTACATACAATCCACCTGCTAAAACCCCTAAACTAAAAATCTCAAGCCAGAAATTAAAACTTTTTTGAGTGCCAACATAAAAATCAAGAAGTTCTACATCCTGGATTTGAGATTTCTGGGTTAGAGGTGCTCAGCCTGTGTTTGTAATTGCTTGGTCTATCTGACAGTACATAACAAAAGGTCTATGTTATCTGTCTGATCACACAGTGGGTTCTTTATGACTCTGGCTTTGTAGCTATGTAAAACTTTTCCATTATAATAATTCAAAAGTACTAAATTTTGTTTTGGTTCTAGGGGTTACACTGCAGGTCTAGTTCATAGTAAGAAAGTACATGACCACTGGGTTAAAATCCACAGCTAGCCCTTCTACCAATTTTGTGTTTAGTTTTCTTTTATGTGTATGAGTGATTTGCATGCATGCACATCTGTGCACCACATGCATAACCAGTATTCATGAAGGTTAGAAGAGGATGTTGGACCCCAGAGCCATGACTCAAACCTAGGTCCTCTACAAGAGCAGCCAGTGCTTATAAGCACTGGGCCATCTCTCTAACCCTTGTTGTAATTTTAAAGAGAACTAAGTTTCTTTTATAACTAGGCAACCATTAAATGGCTTCCACACTAAAAAAAAGGTAACACCAGTGTTCAGGTATGAGACAACAAAGAATTAAACCTTAATAATACCTTAAAAATAGAGGAAATTAAATAAAGGGAAAGTAAAAGCAATCAAGCAAAAGCTTGATTCAAGGCTCTAAAGTAACATCAAGAAACAAAACAAAGAAACTGAGGACTGCGAATATACCTTGCTGGTAGAGATTCCTAGCATGTGTGGGGCTCTGGGTTCAATTCCTAGCACTAAAACTTTAAAAAATGAGGAAGAGGAAGGGAGAAAGGGGATGGGAGAGAAACTTACAAGTACTAAAAATCAACAGGTTTAATAAACACCTAAGCCAAATAAACTGAGCCATATGAATTTCTATGGTACAAAAAAGACTAACACTAAGTATTTTAAAAGAAAAGCTACTAAAACTATTTATTTAAAATGTGACCATTTTCTATGTTGTCAAATGACTTAAAGCGAGATGTATAACATGACTAAGACTGTCTCTCTCAAGGCAGCCAAGCAACACAGACTTGATGCTCTCTCTGAACTTTAAAAATTGTTTTCTTAGGTTTTAGTTTCTTAGACTTCAGCTTAAATATGTAGTGTTTATTTATGCTATTGCCCATAGGCAATGCCTTTCAAAATTTCAAGTACTTTTTATGATCAAAATATTCCAATTATACATATTTACAGCAATATACATATAAACATACATGTAAAAATAAATGGACAAATGAATTTTTATATAGATATATATAAAGGTTCTCACTCACACACACATACACAAACATACACACACACACTCAAAAAAATATAATCGTCAAAGAGAGGCTGGAGAGACAGCTAAGCAGTTAGGAACATTTCTTGTTCTTCCAAAGGTTCAAGTTTGGCTCCCAGCATCCACTTTAGGCAGCTCACAACCACGTGTAACTCCAGTTCCAGGAATCTGTTGTCTTCCTCTGGCCTCCCCTTACCCACATGTGACAATACACTCACACACACACATGCATACACACACACATACACACAAACACACACACACAACTGTTATTTTCAAAACAGGGATCTTCAAAGGAATAGCAAAAAAAAAAAAAAATGTAAGTGAAAATGAAAGTGTTTGTGTTTTAACTTACTGACTGATTAAATCAGGTGCCACCTTACAGCCATCATCTGCCTCCTCTTCCATATCAGAGTCCAAACCATTGTCACCTTATAAAAAAAAATGAACTACTGAAAACATGTTCACAAAATTACTTTATCAGTATATAAAAAGGGTCATCTTTAGAAAAGATACAGGTAAAAAACCTTACAAAATATTTGTCTATTACTTGTATTTTTTTTAAGATTGACTTTGCTCATGTGTACACATGTGCGAATCTGTGTGTAAATAGGTACATGCGAGCAGGTACCCACAGAGGACAGAAGTAGCATTACAGATGGCTGTAAGCCACCTGACGTGGGTGCTGGAAACCAAACTCAGACACTGTAGAAGAGCAGCAAGCACTCTTAACCCCTAAGCCATCTCTCCAGCCTCAAGTGTTATATTTAATTTTTTTTCATTATCTTCTCTTTACCTATTACGTACAAGAATATATGTGTACATGTATATTTTTTTCCAGACTTACAAATTCCATTAAATCATTCATTGTATTTTTATTTGTGTGTTTGTGAACAGTGGGGAGGATGCCTATAGAGGCTAGAAGGTGATTCAGATCTCCTGGAGCTGGAGTTAGGTTGGTGCTGGGAACCAAACTCCAATCTTAACTACTGATCAGTCTCTCCAACCCCACTACTTTATCGTAATTATAAAACAGAATCAGTATTTGGAAAGTCAATATATCTGCTTTTTGTTTTTTCAGTGATGCAAATGAAAAAATCCTCTCAAAATTCCAAATCAAACCGAATAATACTTGAAAATTCAAAATTCTAAAAGTTAACAGTATAAATAATAATCTTATTTTGGAAGAAATAAATGCTGGAAAATTACAAACAATTCTAACATTGCATCTAGGTATTGGTGGAACAGAAGAAATATGCAATAGCTCATTATAAATTATTTTTTAAAAAAGCAGAAAATGTCTTACTTAAAGAAAATGTAACTTCTTGGTGATTTTTTCTTTACAGTACTTTTGATAATTTTTAATTTTCATTTTATTATATAAACATGGACTCATCTATATATTGGTTAAGGAAAAAGTATCAAACTTGGGGTTTTCTTAGAAATTCTATTCTGATATGTAAATTCTATTTTCTAGTACACACAGAAGTAAAGATATTCTTCAGTACTTCCTCAATAAAGAAATTAAAAGTCACATTCAAGCAAGAGAAAGAAAACCTCAGCATTTATGCAGAGAACCACTTAATAAGTTTGCAGAATATAGAAATATTCATTCTTACCCTCAAGAATCTTCAAGATTTTTTTTTCAGACAGGAGCTCTAATTGTTCCTGGCATAGTTTTTTAATTTCTTCTACTGAACAGTTCTAAAGAAAATGACATTTAAAAAATTGCATTTATGTACTATAGCTCCAATGTAAACTGGAAAACTGCAATTATAAAAAAAATTTGAATTAGCAAAATCTTATAATCAAACAAATAAAAGCCTCAAGAATATTCACATGAATTTATGGGATAAAATCTGAAAAGCTGTCAGTTGACATGAATATTTCAGAGATTTGAAGGAATGCATAAAATCATGTTTATTAGAAGCAAAAACTGAACTAAAAGTCAGTCTTCCAGATACCTTCAAATATAGTCTATTACCTCATGTAATCTTGTAAAGATTTAAATCTGCAGGGTGTGACCATATGAGACACTTGCCCTTAGGCTTTGCTTGGAGTCTGTATAATCATAAAATCAGAATATCACATATTTTCCTGAAGTTTCCAGAAATATATATGTTAAAAAAACCTATAAACATGATGAAACATAAGCTACTACAAACTATTGTGGATGGTTACACAGCAGCATATTATTCTTTATAACTCCAATTAGGACCACTACTGGGGAATAATTGAATTATTTCCACGGGGTTGATAAATGTCTTGCCTAATCATTTTTCTTTTTTTAAAAAAAAAATGCTTAAATATAAGGCCACTTAAGGTTCTCTAAATTCTCTTCCTTGCATTCTTTCAAGTAACTTGCTTTAGATTCGAACATCCAATCACACACTACATTCAGTGAAATGACTGCTACAAACGAAGGCTCTATTTCTCCGTGTGTGCGGCCTACTAATGCAGGAAAGTACCTTCAGCACATCAGGGAGCATCTTCTGTAACTTCTTTTCTCCTATTATACAGAAGCACTGCTGCAGCATTTCTTTTTTGTCTGATATATAGTAACTAACAGGTTTTAATGAGACAGTCAGATCCAGTCCACCTTCTTCAAGATCACTGTGCTCTGCCAAGAATAATTCTTTTTCCAGACTTGGTAAAAGATACTTGGTTTCCTATAAGTAAAGAAATAAGGAATCATTAAATAACATTATTTAAAACACTTAGAATGCATGCATGACACACTCTATTGTCACTTATTCATTCTTCATTAAGCACTTCTAAATTCCTTTATTTGCACAATTCTCTCTCTAAAATCAGAAAATTTAGTAGTTCAACACTCCGTAACATTACTCTCCACACTGCAGTTAACTGAAAGAGCTGTAGTAAAAGAAAATCCTATCTCAGAATTCACCTATCAAAATGTACCATTTCCTAAAATTTTAGACCTCAAGAATTAGGAGATTCCTTCAAGGGTCATTCATCCAAAAGCTAGAAATGCTCTGTCATTCTACTTAAATTCGTGTAAAGAAACAAAACAGCAGCAAAAGCTACAAACCAGAATTACAAAGCCATATTCCAAGCACAAGCTATATCATTTTCAAACTGTTATAGGATTTAATCATATATCAAAAGGTTCAAGTAGTTTCATTAATTTAAGGCATTTCTGACAATTTTACTTCTATCTTCCAAAACTAGTCAGTCTTTCTAAATCTATCAAAATGCTGGCCATAATTTTTCCAAGATTATAACTGTCAGAGAGCCAGGTTCTCCACATCTAATATGAGATTATGGTTTTGTTTACTGTTAGCAAGATGAATGTTATAGACTAAGCCTCATATTGTATACATTCTGTGTAAGGTAGTTTTTCCTCTTCCCTTCCCCTACACTAAACCATATCACACTATTAACAAAGTGCACATGCTTATCAGATACAAATTTGAAAGTCCAAATGGGGTGGGAAAGCAGGAAAGACCTATAATTTTTAATTTTCTTTTTTCAATCTAAGACTTTGCTTATTGCTATTAGGTGAGTATATCATGTGAGTTTTACACATGTAGAGATTGAAGGACAACTTTTGACAGTAGATTTTCTCCTTAACAGTCTCAAGGATGGAACTTGGGTGTATGGTTTGTGCAGTCTCATTGAGCCATCTCATAGGCTCTTTAAACTTCTTTTTAGGGTAGGCTTGAAGGTGCACACCTTTAATCCCAGCACTTGGGAGAGAGAGGTAGATGCATCTCTGTGAGTTCAAGGCCAGACTAACCAACTAAATGAGTTCCAGGATAGTCAGGGGTTCATAGTGACACCATAACTGAAAACAACAATAAAACAAAACAAAACAAAAACCAATTAAGCCTGAAAAGCCTTGATAAGCATATAAGTAAAAAGTATGAATTAATATCAAATATACGTAATCTTCCCAAGTCAATTCACTACAGAAACTGAAACTATAGGCTAACCTAACTTATGATGTACCCCGGCATCCAGGAGGCAGAGGAGGGCAGATCTTTGTCTAGATAGTGAACATCAGGAGAGCCAGGGACACAAATAGAGGCCCTATCTCAAAAAATAAACAAAGTATCTACCCTAAAGAAAAAATACTACATAGAACACATAAGTCCAACACCCCAAAGAGGGCTTTTCCCAAGACAGCACATATGATTTATTGTCAACTAACTTACCAATACTTAAACCAAATTATACTAACTAGCTGATACAATCACATCAACACCAGCCAATAAGCCACATAAGAAAACCCACAGAACCAAGAGTTGAAGAAATTTTCCTGACCTGAGCAAAGTAGCCTTTACATTCTATCACAAATACATTTACTGGTGCAACATTATAACTGTTCCCACTAGAACTGGGTGTGTAGCTCAACGCTAGAGTATTTGCCTAACAGGTTCAATACAGAAGGGAAGGAAAGAGAGGAGGGAGGGAGGAGGGAGCCTTACTTTAAAAACAAAATGGGAAGAGAATGCCCATTATCACTGCTACTATCTAGCACAATCCCAGGCTTTGATAATACAAAATGAACAACAACAAAAGTGCTAAAAATGTCAAAATTCAGTGTGAGCAGAAATATTACAGAAAATGACTAATAACAAATAATGTGACTAGGTAAAAGAAAATCATATAAGTAGTTGAATCCATGAGTCCTAATTTAAAGTTGTAATGTTAAAATGTACGAGTCTAGAAAGATGGTTCAGCAGTAAGAGAGAGCACTTGCTGTTCTTCCAGAGGATGGGAGCTCTCTTCATATGGCAGCTCACAACTGCAGATAACTCTAAGATCTGACACCCTCACCCAGACATACATGCAGGCAAAACACCAATGCACGTTAAAAAATAATAATAAAAAATAAAAATAATTTTCAATTTTTTTAAAAATTTTTAATTTAAAAAATATTTTAAAAAAATAAAAAGTATTAGAAGGGGCTAGAGAGATAGCTCAGTGGTTAAGGCACTGACTGCTCTTCCAGAGGACCTGGGTTCAAATCCCACCACACACATGGCAGCTCACAACTACCTGTAAATCTAAGATCTGACACTCTCACACAGACATACATGCAGGCAAAACATCAAAGCATATAAAATAAAAGTAAATAAATTTTTTAAAACTAAGCTTTTTTAAATATAAAAATTATGAGAAAAGAGTTGGCAAGTGCAGGTAAATGAGTTGGCTCAGCAAGTAAGGGTGTTTGTCACCATCTTAACACGAGAGCTCCTTTGGAACCCATGTGTTGGAAAGAATACCTGAGAGTTGTCCTCTGACTCCACATGGGTCATGGTATGTATGTGATTAAATGTAAAATGTGTTAAGTATTTTAAAAATACAGAATAATTGTTATAAATTTTACAATCTTCCAAAACAAAATCTGGAAGGCAAAAGAAAAAATACCAGCTCTGGCTTAAAAAAAAAAAAAAAAAAAAAATCAAATGCTCCAGCACACTTTAAACCAGCAGTTCTCAACCTGTGGGTCAAGCTGGGGTGGGGGTGGGGTCTTTTTACAGTGTTACCTAACACCATGGGAAAACACAGATACTTACAATAACAGTAGCAAATTTACAGTTATAAATAGCAAGGAAAATAACGTCCCGATTGAGGGTCACCACAACACGAGGAAGTGTATTAAAGGGTTGCAGCGTTAGGACAGCAGAGGCACTGCGTTAAACAAAGTAATATCAACATTTGCTGTATACTCTACCCAAAATTTAAAACTAACACTTAATTGAAATATGTGTGAGACTTCTCAGTGAAACACTGAATAAAAGAAAAAGCAAGCAAAGAGTCTATACAACTATACAAGTAATCAAAAGGGTAAATAAAACGTAGAGGACGGGCAGTGGTGGCGCATGCCTTTAATTCCAGCACTTGGGAGGCAGAGGCAGGTACATTTCTGAGTTCAAGGCCAGCCTGGTCTACAGAGTGAGTTCCAGGACAGCCAGGGCTACACAGAGAAACCCTGTCTCGAAAAACCAAAAATAAATAAATAAAACATAGAAATGTTTGATACCACTATTTATCAGGAAAATACATATTAAAACAATGTTAGCCAAGTGGTGTAGTACATTCCTTTAATCCCAGTACTCAGAAGACAGAGGCAGGCAAAAAAAAAAAAAAATTTTTTTTTTTGAGTTCCAGACCAATGAGGCCATGGCTCAAAAACAAAAAACAAACAAACAACAACAAAGATGTAATAATTACTTGGTCTGTCAGTCTGACAGCTCTCTAAAAAAGAAAAAACAGGGATGGGGTGGGGCACACCTGTAGTGTCAGCATTCCAAGGCCAGAGGCAGGAGGGTGGATTCAAGTCTGAGGCCAGAATGGTCTATGAAGCATACATACAGCAAGTTCCAGGCTAGCCAGGGCTACATGGGGGGGGGGGGGGGTGTTACGAAGATAACATGCTTGTGAAGACTCGCAGAGATGAATATCTATACCATTTCAACAATAAATCAGTGAAGTCTTGCTTTAAAAGCATTTGGTTCTATTTCAACATGTCTGTTTTATTTTGATTCTGGGCTTGCATATCTAGGGTTTAGTTCATTTGGGCTGTGACACCGAAGCATTTGGTCAATATAGCATACAGTGCCGATATGCAGAGAAAGAATTCATCACTTTTTTAAATGCATATACTTTTGACACTGCAATTCCACTTCCGTAAGTCCAAGCCTATGCAACTCTTGCACAAGATCTATGAACAGTGTGTTTCATTTGGTATTATATGTAAAATCAATAAAACTGAAAATCTAAATATTCATCAATAAAGATACATGGATACTGGGACACCTAAAACACACCATGTATAGAAGGAGACCCAATCAATTCGGGCATATACACAATTACATACATAAAAGTAAACAATGAAGAGTGGCAACATATCCTCAGAAGGTATGCATACCAAGTGGCAGTATGAAGGGCTTTCAACTCCTGCCTTTACTTCTGTGTTCGATGAATTTTAAAAATACATTCATCTGTTTTATAGTAAGTTACAAACTACTGTTTTAAATAGTGGTATCGCCGCAGGTTGATGATGCATAAGAAACACATTTTGGTCCCAGATGTTGAACTACGAAATTCTTGCGATTGTGGGTAAAACTCCGGAAGTTGGGTCTCAGGTGTTTGTTGTTGCTGTTGCTTTTTAATATGTGTGTAATGTGAAAATAATCAGAATCCATTAAATAGGTAAGAATGATCAGTGCTTACACCGGCATTTCTAACTACTTCCCAACCCACATATCCTCTAGGTAGCTCCGGAAAACCAAAAGTAAAAGAAACCGCAAAAGTTTAATGGGGAGGGGGTACTGGTCAGTAAATCCACAAACTTGGAAGTTCAATACATAGGGATGGGTTCAAACGGACTCAGAATAGTACCGGCGGCCCAAGGGAGCCCGGCACTAACAATGAGCTTCTGCCCGCTCCCGCGCGGCTCTGCAGCCCGGCACTTCTGAGGGGCCGCAGCTCCCGGAGGCGGCGCGAGGCGAGGCACGCACCTGCTGCAGGGAGCCCGAGACGCTGGAGGACGAATCGGTGCTCCTCCGCTTTCGGCGCTCGCTTCGTTCCGCGCCGCCCGCCACACTCGTCCCGCCGCCGGCGACCCCGCAGCAGCCGCCGCTCCCGCACCCACCCGCGCTCCCGCTCAGCACGGGCACCAGGTCCGGGGCCGCGAGCGCCGCGGCTGCCTCCTGCCCACTCCGCTTGCGCCGCTTCTCCCGGGAAGACTTCTTCCCCGTCATGGTCCTCGAGCTGCAACCATCAGCGACAGTCGGCCGTCTCTGCAGCAACAGAACCCCGCTTCCGTAGCGGTCCGCACTGCTGTCGCAAGCTTGGCGTCACTTCCGGTCCCGGCGCGTTTTATGACGCGTCGCTTCTGGAGGAGGGGCTCGGATGCGTCATGCCAGCTGCTAAGATTGTCTGGAGTTTTAAAAGGTGACGTGTGGTACAACAGATGTTTGCTTTTTTTCCAACCTCTGCAAAGATCTAGTTCTTTTTAGTGTTTCTCAGCTTATAAGTACGTCGAAAAGTAAAATTAAAGTTGCTGAGTCTGATTTCCTATGCCTCCAATTTCCACCTGTGTTACGATATAACAATAAAAAGAATTTCAGAATAAAAAAAATCTCACGACAACCTCATTTGAACAATTTTTTAAGTACACTTTAAAGACTTGTACAAAAATAACAGTTTTATGCTTCCGTATTTTGTATCATTAAAACTAATTTCGAAGCATGATTCCATGTTACTATTAAAGGAATGGAAAGGGAGTCAAAAGAAAGACACTTTCCTGTAGTATTTCACAGTGCTCAACAATGTGAATTTAGAGTTTATTAGAGTCAGGAAGATGGCCACGCGAAAATGAGCTGCCTACAGTAAAACTTTCTCAAAAGGCCTAGGGAGATGTGTTCCTTTGTTCCGTTTTTTGTTTCTGAGGTGATCCAGCACTAGGTTGTTTCTGCCTCTGAAGTAGGTGAAAGTATAAACATACACCATATACCTTGTGAAGTCTGAATTTTAATATGTTTGTGAATTTGTTTGGTTTTGTTGTTGCTGTGTGAAGTAAAAACCACAGTTCTCATCTTAAAGGGAATAAGAGTCTATTCTGGAGCTATTTTGAGTGGCTATGGCCCAAGAAACTTGTATTTTGATTACCCCAAATTCCATGATCCAATGTGGAATCGGTTTCATGAAGCTTTTACTTAATTTTTTTTTAATATAGTTTTACAAAACAAAGATAAATCAAAGCAACATTAATGGGTACACCCAAAAGACAGATACATTGAGATGGGAAGGGAAACTACTCTATAGACCCAAGATCTTATCTGATGACATTCTCAGCTCTTGGATTAATAAGAAGCTAATGTTCTACGTGCTAGTTCAGATTGTCACATCTAAAGGAAACTCCAATTCCCAACTCCAAAGGGCAGTCAGAATATCCAGAAATGAATTCAACATGGACTATAAGAAGATTTCTAGCAGGTAAATAAAAACCAGCATTTCTCAGCAACTTGTGAAGCGGGTTCCCATTTACCAAAAGAAGTCATTTCCCTTACCTCTGGCAGAAGGGACATATGCCTACCTGTGGTGCCTATCAGCATACCAGTTACACATTTCAAATTCAAAGCTAGCATCCTAACCCTTCTCACCTCTGCCCCATTCTAAACTCCCTCCAGCTCCTTCTCCCCAGCTATTCAGTCTCCTTATAGCCCTGGTATTCTCACTGTTTTCCCTATGTGCTGCTCCTGCTTCTCTCACAGTTTTCTCTGTTCTCTGACCCCTGCTATTCTTCCCTCTCTTACAGATAGCCCTGGCCATGTTCAGTCTTCTTTCTTTCCTGGATACCTCGGGCTGTTCTCTCTACAATAAAAACCCTCCCCTTAACCACACCATGGAGCAGTCATGTCAGTTTAATCACATACACAGTGGGGCAAGGAATGGCTGGCTGTTCCTAAAGGCTAAACTTAGCCCAAGATAAATAAAGTAATTAGCCTGTTAAGTTACAAAATTCCAACCTCTTCACAGTACTGAAATCTCAATTCGTCCATCAGTCTCTGCAGACACAGACTTACTCCAGTCTTTGTTTTTTTCTTTTCTTTTCAGGTTGACTGTTGTTGTTGTTCACAGTCAGACTCAGCTTTTCAGGAGTTTGTGTTCACAGTTGTTTTTTGGCAGGGTCTCTCATAGTCTAGACTGGCCTGCAACACTGTATAGCTAAGGGTGGCCTTGAACTGTTTCTTTTGGGTTTTGGTTTGTTTGTTCACTTGTTTTTATTTTGTATATATGAATGTTTTGCCTGCATATAGACATGTGTACTGCACCACTGCCTGGTGCCTTCAGAGATCAAGAGAAGGCATTGGATCCCTGGGTAAAAAATTACTGATGATTGTAAACCACCATATGGATGCTGAGAGTGGAACCCAGGAACTCTGGAAAAAGCAATAATTGCTCTGAACTTCTGAGACATCTTTCCAGCCCCAGAATTGAATCTTCCTGTTTCCCCTTCCCTAGTATTGGGATGTTTGGCATGTAAAACCTTGCCTAATTTATGCAATGCTGAGATCAAACCCAGGGGTTTGTGTGTGCTGAGCAAACACTATGTATCAAGGGAGCCACATAGTATTGACTTCTTTTAAAGAGCAAAAATTATGTTACAACAAAACAATTGTCTCAATTTCATGTATTGACAAGGATAACAGGAGAGTTTCGTTTCATCTCACTATGACAAAATAGCTCAGTAGTTAATATTACATTGCTGTTCCGGTGTCCAACACCCTCTGCTGGCCTCTATAGTTCCCCTGCACTTAAGTACACATACTTCCATATAAACACATACAAGTATATAAAATTTTAAAAATAAATCTAA
The DNA here is from genome assembly GCA_019843965.1 of Rhynchomys soricoides. Classification (NCBI taxonomy): domain Eukaryota; kingdom Metazoa; phylum Chordata; class Mammalia; order Rodentia; family Muridae; genus Rhynchomys; species Rhynchomys soricoides. The sequence goes on from JADRCH010000140.1 coordinate 5,316,549, forward strand.
AACAATGTTTTAAACCATTCTAAGAGATGTGATAAGAAAATGGCCTTTACTGAGGTTATTTATTGTTTTTATAGCATCACTCTGGAGAACCTGCCTTCCTAATATTCTAGGTGACTACAGTTATTTCTCATGTTTTCCCTGGACTAAAGAATTCTGACCTCATTTTGTTGTGATGTTTTCCAGGCTCTCTTAGTTACCCATTTTGAGCAAAATCTTTCTCTAAGATTTAGGGATAGGGGGCTGGAGAGATGGCTCAGTGGGTAAGAGCACTGGCTGCTCTTCCAAAGGTCGTGAGTTCAAATCCCAGCAACTATCCATAATGAGCTCTGATGCCCTCTTCTGGAGTGTCTGAAGACAGCTACAGCAATTGAACAGAGCTGGAGCAAGAAGAACGTGTCTGAAGATAGCTACAGTGTACTTACATATAATAAATAAATAAATAAATAAATCTTAAAAAAAAAAAAAAAGATGTAGGGATAATGAGCTGATAGTTCTCAAGAGTTAAGAACTGAATGTACCATGCTGCTAGAAAGTCCTAAGTAGTTGTCCTACCAAGCTGTAGTTATGAGTCCTGAACTAAATTTTATATAGCAAGGGTCTCCTGAGTGAGGGCTTCAGTCTTGTAATACAAAAAATTACGGAATCACGTCCAGCTGTTGAGCATCCACAATACTAGTAGGTTTATGTTTGGTTCTAAGACATCAAGAGAGATAATAATTTGTGAAGGACAACAAGCATGCAAATTAGTAAATGCTGAGATATGTATCTGTAAAGAGACTCAGTTCCTAGGGTAACCAACTGCCAGTGTCACAAAGCTTGAATTCAAGCCAGCTGGGAAGTTAGTATGACCTTTTGTCAATTTTGGTAAGCTCAAATATCTTTGTAGTTTCATACTTGACCTGAGGAGCATTTAACCACACACAGCATGAAAAATGTCTTGGTGAATAGCACAATCTGTTTGGGGGTAATCAAGCATGAGGACCTGAGTTCACAAAGTCAACAGCCAAGTCTATGGGGCTAGAGAGCTATGGAATGGGGGAGGAAGGGCCTGCACCAAGAGTGGGGAAGAGGCATGACCAAAGCCTGGACATCTTCCTGAGATCAGCAGGAATAGTATTGATGCCCCCTGCCTAGGACCTACAAGACCTGGTACATAGCCTTGTGCCCCCACCTTTGCCCTACCAGAGAGGGTCACACCAGGCTAAACTTCCTCTCTCCTTATAAGGTCATGTCCATCAGCACCTGGAATTCCTCCTTATGCAAATGAGACATCCCCGAACCCTGGTCCCAGCCAACAATGTACAGTCACGCCCATAGCCCCTACTCACTCCCCCCCCCAAAGGTTTGAGTAGCCTTTTTTCCCCTGATTAAAATGAGCTCTCTGACTGACGCTGCCTCCCAAGAGTCCATTCTCATTGAGCTCACTGCTGCCAGAGGCCTCTTAGTCTCTGTTCCGGCTCAATTCTCCACTCCGGATCCACCAGTTGTGATCACAGTCAGATCCTACTGGTAGGGAATAGCCTGAACAGCAGGAGTCCAATGATGTGTGTCTCTAATCCTGTCCTCAAGGAAAAAGATAGGAGGATCACTGGGAATGACTGGCCTTCAAATTTTGCTTAATTACTAAGTTCCAGGTTCAGTGACACTCCTTGTCTAAAACAAACAAAAACTACACTAGATGAAGAATCACAGGATATTCTTGGATCCAAGTAGCTTTGACAAAATAAGTGATTCTCCTAATGATTGATGAGATATTGCTAGTCATATATTTCATTTCCTATAGGTCCATTCTTACCCATGATTTCATCATTTTGTCAGTACTTGCCCAATGTCTAGCTATGTACTGGGAGTGCCCAGCCCTGTTAACCTGTCAATGCAAAACATAACTCTTACCTAAAATATAATAAGAGTTGCTTATTGTGAGTTAAATGTGAGTGACCATTGTAAAGGAACAAGATCCCAGGTTGCTCCAAATAATATGTTCCAACATGGCAGCAGCTAAACGAATACTTACTGTCACAGAACAAAACAAATTCATTAATAAACATTTTCAAATGTTTAGATGGAAACTATCAGGTTACTGTGAGGCATGGGACACCCTGTTATAGGTTTTAGATTATAAAGTAATGCATTCCAACCTGATGTTTATAAGATTGTTAGGTCAGACACAGAGGTTGGCCATGAAATAGCTACAAAGGGAGCTAATGATAACAGATAATTTGGCTCTGGACCTCCAATGTTCCAACTCTCCATAATCGTGGAGTTCTAATGAGCCATGTAGAATCTTTAACATAACTGTTTAATTTTTCTGGAAATGTCTTAGGCCTCATAATTCAGAAGTATCTTCATCTGTATTTTTCTAGTATTTTTAGAAGTTTCTTCATTAGTGACTGATTATGAAGAGAACTTTGGATAATAAGTTAAAAACAATTAAAGGTTTAGTTAGGTATTCTACAAGAAACTGTCCTCATCTTCAGTGAATCCAGGCATTCATAAACTGAGGGAGATGTTTGTTATCCTCAGAGACTCAAAGGTCAAATAATTTCCTAGCTTCTTGCTAAGGTGGGTTTGGTTTTGCTCTGAGGGTTCATTTGATTTTTTTTTTTTTTTTTTTTGAGTCAGGATTCCATGTAGTCATACTAATGTTACTAGGAGCCGGGAGTGACCTTGATTTCATGTTCTTCCAGCTTCCTCCTCCCAAGTTCTGTATTGACAAGGTGCAAAGAGTTATCATTGGGAAAAGCAACAGCAACTGTTGGACTCAAAAGTCCAAGCGCCTAGGCGGCCCACCCCACAAAGACACAGAGACTGAGAACGATGCAATAAGCAAGAGGTCTATTGAATCCAGTGCACTGGGGCCGCCCTACCAGCAGGGCACTGGTGACCCCGGATTAGTAAGGTACACACATTTTATATACTTTTTGGGGGGCAGAGCTTGGCAACAGCATGAAAGGGTAGGCCCGCATTGGTGGTTAATTTTGACTTTGAACATGATTGGAGCCCGGCGGTGGTAACATCAGCCTGTTACCACCCACCTGTGGTTTCAGCCTGTCCTTGACAACAGAGAATTCTGTCCATTGTGTGGGGCCTGAGGCATATCTGTTCCTGGTCTCACTTTTTCATTTTATAACGGTTATCTTTGGCCCTTTCAACTGTCTGGAATGTTCCCTGGTCTGGCTCATCAGCCTCCTTTTGTCTCTCAAGGCCTCACACAACAAACACCTGATATTGTTCTGAAATCAGGAATCAATCTATGGTTCAGATACCCCATGAAACACTGTCCATTGAGAGATGGGCAAAAATGGGTCACCTAGTTAAAGCCAGACCATTGTAAACAAAAAAATAAAAACAAAAACAGAAAAGCAGAAGATTAGGATCTTGGGTATGTGTTACACAATGCATGTTCTTTATAAATATTTTATGTAAATAGGATTGAATAAAGGTGGCATTTTCAGTCTAACCACTAACATTTTATAAAATGTTCTGAAGTCCACAAGGAACTGTCTCTTGATTCTGAATACAGAATAGCAGAATAGCAGTTAATCATAGAGGGTCAGACAGAAAAATAGGAGTTTTTAGACATGAGACATAAGAAAACTTGGCAGACAATATCTATAGGTGTCTCTTTATAGGTTATATAAAAGGAAGGAACAAGGGATCATTAGTGATAAGCATTACAAACCACTGTCACTTGGAGGAGGGTGTGACATCCAACATGTCTGAGTTTACCTGAACAGCCCAAGGAAGGTGACATTTAGTTAATCATGGGTTTTTCTTCCACAATGGGGTTTTTAAAAGGATGAACTATGAATCTAAGAAGAACAGTAAAGACGAGAGTGAGTGGAATAAAACCCAATTTGTTTGGACGAGAGGGAGTGTGATTCAGAGGTAGAGTCCCTACACAATACTGCCCTGAGTTTGAGCCTAGAATTCTGAAAATTAAAATTAATTTTGCTCATAAGAAAGATAATAAACTCCAGGACTGCCAGGAAACCCTGTCTCAAAAAACAAAAAAACAAAAAAAAAAAAAAAAAAGAAAGAAAGAAAGAAAGAAAGATAATAAAAGGGAACCATACAACATTACATCATATACTTAGAAACAAAAATTTCTAACATCCTAGAAGAAATTATTTTGACCATTTTTACTGTAACACAGTAATGTTTGAGGGGATAAATATATTTATCTCACTTAAATATGGCACAATGTATGCATGTGTGAAAATACACATTGCCCCACTAGCATATACAATATTTATGACTATATATATATTTCAGTGGTAGACTATTTGCTAAGCATCTATAAGGCTCAAGACTTGAAACCCACCACTGTAAACAAACAAACAAACAATTTTCTATGTAAGCAATATGGCTCAACAAGAAAAGGCTGCACAGCTTGACAACCTAAGTTCAATCCAGAACCCACTTAGGCGTGAAAAGAGGTGAGTCCACAAAATTGTCCTTTGACCTCTACATGTGCTCTGTGGCTTGTAAACCTTACCTCCCCACAAAAACTAGTATAATTGGGTTTTTTGGTTTTGTTTTTTTTGGGTTTTTTGTTTGTTTTATATTTAATACTGGCTGATGGTGGTACATGCCTTTAATCTGAGCTCTCAGAATGCAGAGGCAGTAGGGCCTCTGTGAGTTCAAGACCAGCCTGGTCTACAGAATGAGTTCCAGGACAGCCAGGGTTACATAGACCCTATCTCAATAAAAATGTTTTTAAGTTGGAAAAAAAAATAGAATTGGTAGTCAATTTTAGTGAGGCTTTCTAATAAGGTCTTATTTCTTCAAATGAGCCAAAGCCTAGTACACAGGATGGGTTAATACCTCCAGGAAGTTGGAGGGAGTCCATTATTTAGCTTCCAGTAAACACAACCCCAGGTTGAAAGCTGTGATCTGGAATGACATCTTTGTCCCCAGAAGCTCCCCATTTAAAACTTGGGTTTTTTTTTAAGCATAGATCTCAAGAGAAGTGTGAAGTATCTCCTTGGAGGAGGGTTTGCTCGTGCTTCCTTCTCCCAGGCAAATGGGCCTTCCTGTTATTATTTCCAAGGAGAAAATCTTGATATTTTGCAAATGGGATTGGAACAAAGGTTAATTAACCAAAATCAACAAAGTAGCCTTTGGCCAGTCAAAGTTAAAAACCGCTGTTAACAACTGGGACTTATTACATTGTGTCTTCCACCCTTCCTTAAAACTAACTAGAGTAAGTGCATCTGCAGTCTAAGACAATTCACCACGTTACAAATGGACTGAATCACTTCGCTCAGGAAACTAAAATTCAGAAGGACCTTCCCAGAAGAGAACAGTGTTTTCTGGTAAGATTTCCACTACCTTTTGGGTCATGGCTTTGCAGCATAGAAATACTCAAGCCTAGTTGGGTGGTGGCACGTGCCTTTGATCCCAGCACTTGGGAGGCAGAGGTAGGCACATCTCTGAGTTTGAAGTCATCGTGGTCTACAAAGTGAGTTCCAGAACAGCCAAAGCTACACAAATAAACCCTGTCTCAAAAAGAAAAAGAAAAAAAATAAAGAAAAGAAATATATCCTAGCCTAATAAGGAAGCAGTTTATGTGGTTCCAAAGAATTAACACATGAACATGTTGTAAGAAGTTAGGCTGAAGTACTATGGGAGAATTGGTCTGTTCTTTGTGCCACACAGTATGGTAAAGGTCTGAGTACAGTGGTGTGTGCCTGCAATAGCAGCACTGATTGTGTGTATGTATCATGTGTAGTGTGTTGTATGTATGTGTGGTGTGTGTAGTGTGTACTGTGGTGTGTGTAGTGTATGTGTACATGAGTTTGGTGTGTGGTGTGTGTGCAGTGTATGTGTGTGTGGTGTATGTGGAATGTGTGTGTGTTGGTGTTTTGTGTGTAATGTGTATGTGTGTGGGGAGAGAGAGGGAGAGAGAGAGAGAGAGAGAGAGAGAGAGAGAGAGAGAGAGAGAGAACAGTCAGGGAAATATTTCAAGTTTGAGGCTAAAGACAAGCAAAGGAGACTGTTTCTCCATCGTTCCATAGTCACCATTCATCCATAGCAGCTCTCCCTTAACAACAGTTGGCACTGGGCCTGCTTGTGCAAGAGCAAGTCAACAAGGTGGTTCTTCCACCCAGTGTCATGATAAACAGTAATCCTGGCACTTGGGAGACTGAGTCAGGTGACTGAGTTCAAGTTGAATGTGGAATACATGGTAAGTCTTGACCAACAAGCAAATTTATATGACCGCTTTAGCTAGGTTTTTAAATTCCTTTTATTTCTAACAGTGGGTGACTACGTTTTAATGGGTTCCTTCTGAAGAGGGAAGGAAACCATTTTTTCCCCACACATACTCAAATATTATGCCACTTCAAATATATGCTGTCAGTATAATTACTAATTCACACTACTTTCTGCCAGTTGGCAGGACCTGGCTTAGGCAATCAGTTCAGTTTGCTGAGTCAGTGATAGTCTGGGAGAGGGTTTTGGTCTTTTTATTTGTTTGTTTGTTTTTTTATGATTTCCACTGAAGAGACAAATGTCTGCCCTGTGCTGTTTTTATTAGAATTTTTAAAAATACATTTGCTCTATAAAGCAAACAACATAAGCAATATGTGTTAGTTTTCCTTGTAGAGGTCCCCAGGCCTTTCCTTCTCCCTTCAAGTTCCTCCCACTATAAACAATGACTTCCCTACTCCCACCCCATTACCTATCAAGAGCCCATCTCCAACTCATGACTGAATGCTGACAGGCCCAGTCTTATGCAGGCCCATGATTGCAATGACCTTGTCATGCTCCTAAGATAGTCCATCCCAGCCCTGTCCTCCATTATCCAGCTCTTAGATTCCTTCTGCCTTTTCTTCCACTATTTTCTAAACCTTAGACAGGGTAACCTAGTTTTCCTCTTCAGCAATGAGTATGCAATGGCTACATGTTCTCAGCATCTTGAGCAGCCATGAGTCTCTGCATTTCACTACCAAAGAAGCTTCTTTGAGTAAAGTTGAGAACAATACTTTTCGATAATGATAGCATTTACAAAGCTGTTTGGCCCCATGTCTATTTAGCAATACAAGTTTTAGGTTCCTCTTTGGGACCTATGACCTCTTCAGCTATAGGCTTTTGGCCAGGTTTACAATATCAGGCTTAAATTCCTTCCTGTGGGGTGGACTTCAGATACAAAGTGGTAAGTTACCTCTGGAAGTCATACCACTGTTGCCCAAGTGGGCATATTTTGCCTAGCAAGTCTGCATTGTAGCACACAAGGCACTGCTGGGTAAGCTAGTTGATAATAACATATTATCTTAAACCATTAAGTTGAGGAGTATTTATTAAACAATTTATAATACAGAGGGGTTATAGGAAATGTTTTAGCATGTGAGGTACTTCCAATTTTATAGTAGTCTAGATTCTAAGGACGGTATTTTTAAAAGATGAACTATTCTAGAGTAAAAAATATTGCACACATACCTACTACAACTCACAAACCCTGATACTTTTTCCTGATCAGGTACTTTTAAGGCAAAAGTAGTATTAGAGAAAATAAGTAGTTTCAAATACAGACTAGATATCAGAGGTGAGGATGCTTTGACATTAGCTATATCAGATACAGACTAGATATGAGAGGTGAAGATGCTTTGACATTAGCTATATCAGATACAGACTAGATATCAG
>JADRCH010000140.1:5324205-5342117 GCA_019843965.1 Rhynchomys soricoides
TGAAGATGCTTTGACATTAGCTATATCAGATACAGACTAGATATCAGAGATGAAGATGCTTTGACATTAGCTATATCAGATACAGACTAGATATCAGAGGTGAAGATGCTTTGACATTAGCTATATCAGATGTGTAAATACACTTGTATTCAGAGAAGATATGTATTAAAATGTTTGTGATATGAAATATGCAATGTATTTTTATGCAGTCTTACAAGTATAGCGTAAGCAAATATGGTGAAAATGTAGGAGCCAGTCTTGGACAGCAGTGATTAGACTTTATGATGGCACAAGAGTATGCCACTCAGGAGAAAATAGATTTTAAGCTTTTCTCAAATAGCGATATCTGGTTAAGACACCCTTTTGCACAAAGCAGAGGCAACGCAGGGCAGCTAAATTAATCTGACAGTAATCAGTACTCCTGTGTCTCAAGCTGCTGTGTAGCAGGTTCAGTATAACAACATGTGTTTTCAACTTGAGGTAGTGGTAGGGTTGGGAAAAGAGACAATTCCATGTCAAGGAGTACATATGTAGCTTGTAAATCCTTGTAGGGTCATTTTTTTTTTTATAACTTTTATGAACATTAATGGGAAACTAAGGGGAAAATGTTAAATGAAAAGGTCTTCGGTATTATACCTATAATCATATTTAAACGATCGAGTTTGTTACAGAAAATGCTTTAGGAATTAAAACTAGAAAGTTTAAAGATTACTTTTAAATTATGTGTTGATATGTGGGTCTGCATAGGCATCGTACACCTGAGCGCTGAGCCTACAGAGGCCAGAGGTATCCAGTCTATCTGGATCTGGAGTTAGCAGGCAGTTGCGAGCCACCTGGAAACTGTGACTCTAACTCATGTCCGGGAAAAGCAGACCACAAACTTAACCACTGAGCCATTTCTCCAGCCCCCTAGAAAGTATATTTTAATACAACTACATAACACTTTAAAATTTACATATTTTTACAGATACATGTTTTACATATTTTTACAGATACATGTTTTGCCTGTATGTATGTATGTATGTATGTATGTATGTATATCCAACATGCTTGTGCCTGGTGCACAAAGAGGCCAGAAGAGATCAGATCCTCTGGAACTGGAGTTGTGGATGGTTGTGAACCACCATTAGGTATAGGGAACTGAACCCAGGTCCTATGTAAGTGCAACAAGTGTCCTTAACTGTTGAGCCATCTTTCTAGCCCCTGGGTAGGTCTTAAGCCTGAGTAGTTAAGTTCTCTCTTAAGACATGTAGGAGGGAATCCTTTGAAGACCTTAAGGGGAAAAGAACACATCGTAAACACTTCTCTATTTTATCACTTCTTCATAAAATGCCGTGTGGTAAGCACCAAGGAACCTACTTCCCACTTATCCCCAGAATTATCTTTGAAAAGAATTTATCTTTAGCTATGTCTCTACCATCAATTTGTGAAACTGCAGTGGATAAAAAAAACCAAACAAACTGTACTGCTGTGTGGTGACAAGGAAACCAAATCCGCTAGTCATAAGAAAACCACAACAGTAGCATATCTAAGGAAGTAAAAACAATAGTTATGGAAGGGACATCATGTATGCCTTTTGTAGACACACTGGTTTAAAATACAGTAGGACAGCTGGAGAGATAGCTCAGAGGTTAAGAGCACTGAGTGCTCTTCCAGAGGACATGAGTTCAAATCCCAGCAGCCACATGGTGGCTCACAATCATCTGTAATGAGATCTGATGCCCTCTTCTGGTGTGTCTGAAGACAGCTACAGTACACTTATATATAATAAATAAATATTTTTTAAAAACGTAATTTAAAATACAGTAGAAAATCCACTAATCTGTAGTTGTCCCAGTGGAGTTGATTTAGACAGACATCAATCTGAAATTGCCTATTAATTTGATCCATCAATTTCATGCCTAAAATATATTCCTAAGGGAATGGTAAGATTGCTGTGTGATCTTTAATAAGCACTGCTTGATAATCAAAAGCAGGAAAGTTTCAGATAATAGAAAATAGGTCTTGCAGGATTTTCCCTGTCCAATTACATTAGTGCAGAGGAGGCCTGTGATTGGACAGGGAAAGGGAGGCAGAGCTAAGAGGGGGTGCATCTCAGGAGAGAGGAGAGATGGCAGCAGACATGAACTAGCGTGGCAGTTACCAGCCACAACCAGTTATAGAATGTTGGGGTAACTTGTCTAATCTAGGGGGGCAGCTTTTATCATTATCAATTGGCTCTGAAATTGTATTGGCATCTTATAAATTGTGATTTTACTGATACATAAATCTGATTGGTTAACTATAAGCTTAAGAGTATTAATTCTACTGGGTAATTGGGTGTTGAGATGGCTGACCGTGGGGTGGACGGTTGTTGCGTGGACCTGGTAGAGATATGCTAAGGAACTCAGGAGCTCTGGCACAGATGGCCGATCTGAGATCACCCAGCTGGAGCTCTGCGGCCACCAGTGCCAGCTCTAATGGGGGAACCAGCCAGATTCATTTTTAATATTTCCACAACAAATGGGCACATTAATATAATAGAATATTAAAATTTCTGAACAGTACATCCCTTTTTGAAAAAATAAAATACATGTTTACATACATGTTAATGCAGTATAAGACTAAGAATGGTTTTCTATTTAGTAGGATTACAGTCAGTGAGATGTGTGTATGTTTTACTAAATGAATGTTTATTTCTTTTATGTTCAAGAAAACATTAAGAGTCTATAAAAAAAGTTTAAGGAAAAACAATATATGTAAACCACTATTTAACAGGTTCTTCAAGTGAGATTATGTTTTTGTTAAGCTGTACAAATAAACGTTATAAAAAAGACAGTGATAAGAAACAAAAAGTATTTACAATTTGCCACCTCTTACATTATGAAGAGCGAACTCATGTTTTAAGACCACATCCATCCTTTTTTCAAAGATACCCACCCTGCTTTTCAAAATATAACATAAATTGTACTTAAAATTGCATGCTAGATTGGATGTATTAATAAGCCAAGTATTGTAATGGCACCAGGGTGATTTATCTTTTACCATTTAATTTGGATATAAAAATCTAAATCTCAATTCAATACAAGTAAAGCATGGGTACATAAATGAACCAGCAACATAAAGTTTAAAGTTCAGGTACACACAGGAATTTGGAGTTGAATACTTAGTAAGGTACACATCCCTATTTACATCTCCTCACTCCCGTTTGAGAATCTACAAGTTCTTCCCTGTATTAATCTAAACACTCAGAATCTTCCCATTAGTGGAAAAAAACTGTCCTTCTTAGATTGTAATATGGCATTAAGTCAGGAAACCCCATGGTTCTCCATAATGTCAGTGCTGAGAACATTGCTCACCATTTCAAACAAGGTCCTTATAAAACCATTTCTTCCATAATCAAAATGAAAGAACTGAAGCTGGGAATGTAATCCAGTGAGTAGACCTTCCCCAACATGCACCCAGGTTTGTCCCCCAGTACTGAAAAACAAATAAAACCAAAAGGCACACATATACACATACCAATATAAATACACTTCTTAAGAAAAGGGGTTGAGCTGGGAGTTGTGGCTTTAATCCTAGTCCTCAGGAGACAGAGGCAGACAGGTTTCTGGGTTCAAGGCCAACCTGGTCTACAAAACAAGTACCAGAACAGCCCAGGCTACTCAGAAAAACCAAACAGAAACAGCACTGACATAGACATAATCAATTGTTCAATTAAATGATGTTTCCTCCTTTGTTTTAGTTGCTGGGATATTCAGGAAAAATCTGTGGCCTTCTAGGAAGCTGCACCATGGCAAGTGCTTTGTGTAGAGTCCATGGAGTACTCTTACTTTTATGTTAATTTTTTCTCTCCTATTATAATTTATTCTATTAGCCTTCCTTTTGAAAACAGAAGCATAATAACCACTTTTCAAAGAAAGCTTTTCTGATTTGAGAATTAGATAGCAATGTATATAATGTACTATCTGGACCATCCCAGGGTCTAAAAATACTAATTTCACATGAAAGGATTTTTACTTTTAAGTCTGATAAATGTTGCTAGCACAATTGTCTAGTAAAAGTAAAAAAAATCCAAATATTCTCTTTGAAGTAATGAAGATGATCAACAAGCACATAATCCTATCAAAACTGAAATGAAAAATGACATTACTTCAAATGGTGAAGGATATAAGAAATGTTCTAACTTGTAAATAATGACCACAAATAATCAGATATCAAAACTAGAAAGAAAATGAAGTTACCTCATGAAGAAACTCCTAATTTAAGGCCTCAGTTGTCTGGACTGGTATGGACTATAACAGCTTACCAAATGCTTTCTTCATGTAAAACTGAACCATGAAAGATGGTACTTTCTATTTACAAATGGCTCAAGAAATTATTGTATACTTATCAATTTACAATTTATAACAAACTTAATTAAAATTATTTTTCAAGTAAATGCTAAAAGAAGACCTTGAAATGTATCAGTGCTATTGAAAGAATACAACAGTGAAAGTGGAGGAGCAAATGTACAAAAGAGAACAGCCGACTGAACAAAATGCCATAAAGAAATGGAAACAGGTTAATAACCTCTGTGTTCTCCTGAGTGGTTAAGGTGAGGAAGAAAATGTTGTAATTGTGTTGTTAGTAATTATAGTTTTTAGTGTTTCTACACCCTTGAAAATCTACTTCATTACACAGGAAAACCTCACAACCATCAGTGCAAAAACTTTATTTATAATTGTTTCTCCTCAACACAACTTTACAAGATCTGAACGTAATCCAGGTTTCCTTTCTTTCTTTTTAAACATCTGCAACCAGTCATGTAAAATGTGGAAATAAAAAAACAAAAACAAAACAAAACAAAACAAAAAAAACGCCAAAAATCCCCTCAGCTTCCTTTCCCCACTGCTACAGCAAATTTAAGATAAGTCTACAGCATTCACTTACTTTAGCTGGCTCTGATACGGAGGCATACTTTTTTATTTGAGAATCAACACCTAAAGATTTGGCTAATTGTATAGCATTTGAATCATCACTGATAAGTGTCCCAAGAGCCACAAGGAGTCTAAACGTGGCTTCTAGGTCTTGTACAACTTCCAAGATTGTGCTAATTACTGACAAGCACTGAGCTTTCCCTTCAATGTTATGGTCTTTATGGAAACACACAGAATAGTTCAAGGTCAATGTAGCCAGAGCAATATGAATGTTCTTATTGCTTCCGGATTTCAGTTCTATTGCATGTGACATCAGTGACTCCCTCTGGGACATCATGAGCTTTTGTCCTGCCTGACTAACAAAGCAATTGCAAAAAGTCCTAAGAGCAAGCAGCTGGTTTGCTGGCTTTCCTGTAGGGTTCAGAAGGTTGATAAGATGGCTGCTGAACTGGTCTCCTTCTTTTTCATTGCAGAAATTCTCATTCACATTGGGATGCTTAATCGACAGCCGAAGAATGTCAAGTGCAGGAAAGACAATGTCTGTTAAAAAGAAATATTCATTAATGGGTATGAAAAAATCTAGAAAATTCCTTATAGCTATCATTCAAACTTACTTTATTTTCCCACTACAAACAACTATTTTTAGAATATGTAAAAAAATGTTATTTTTATATTTGTATAGTGTTGAGATTTGGTCTGTTGCTATGGTTGCTCCCAATGGGAAGATCCTAATGTATATCAAGTGATGCTTTGAATCCGGCTCCTTAATTTAAAACTTTTTGTTGACTAAAGATGCCTAGAGCCTATGGCTGGACAGAAGAGAGGTATGTGGGGTTTCACATCCTGGGCTCAGAGCCAAGACATCATGGGGACTGGAGAGATGGCTCAGTGGTTTAGAGCACTGACTGTTCTTTCAGAGGTCCTGGGTTCAATTCCCAGCAACCGCATGGTGGCTCACAACCACCTGTAATGGAATCCAATGCTCTCTTCTGGTGTTTCTGAGGATAGCTACAGTGTACTCGTATACATAAAGTAAATAAATATTTCTTTTAAAAAAATAATAATAATAATAAAATAAAGACATCATGGGGCAGGTAGATCATGAAGCATGGCCATGAGGGCTGCCCAGCTGGTGTAGGAGAGGCCCAGGAGGAACATGTCACCTTATATCTCAGGGTTATTGACAGGAAGTAGACAAAATAGCACAGAGAGTTGATATCTGCTCAGCTCTAGTGCTTTAAGTTTTACAATAAATATAAAGGTTTTGTGTCTTTTATTTGGGAATTAAATGATCTAAGGTGGGATAAAAAAAAACAAACCCAAATAATATTTACCACAACACAGACTAGATTTATTGCTATATATTTCAAAATCCAGTCAACTCTCTACATTGTTAAGTAGTCTGACACAGCTAAACCATCAATAATGAGTTGAATGACTGCTGCAAGGACTTAGTTTTAAATGTTTAATAATTAGGCTAAAGAGTTAAAGGAAAAGTTATTTAGAGAAGAATATCAGTTAACAAATGCTGAAAAGATCTTCATAGGTTAGTAGAGCTTTATAACTGAGGGCCATATTGATGTCATCTGAACATCTACTGAACAGTCCTACTGTGAGTCTAAGAAAATGTGACATTACATGCTCCATAATATAAAGACAAAAGGCATCGTCATGTATAAAAGATCTTCACATGAACCAGAATAAAAGAACCCTAACAAACTAAAGTCTAATTGTCCCTCAAAGGAAATACAGAAATAGGGGAACACAATAAGCAGTCAAAGCAGTCAGTTAAATCTTGAATGCGGTTATTTTGTAGGAAAGAAAAGCAACCTTTTTACCCCCAATAAATTACAGTCATGAAAAATAAATCACAGGCTTGAGAGATGGCTCAGTGATTTAGATCACTAGTCACTCTTACAGGGAAGCCAGGTCCAACTTCCAGGACCCACATGGTGGCTCACCACCATCCTGACTGGAGCACATGGGGACTGGAGCATGTGGGGAATCTACTGCCTTTTCTGACTTCCGCATTCACCGAGCACCCGTGTGGTAGTCATACACACTAGCAGGCAAAACAGCCATGCACATAAAATAGGCCAGAGGGTCTGAAAGGGATCAGACAGTATGACAGAGTTCACAAACTGCTGTGAGTACAGGGATTGTACTACAGGCTGAGAACCCCAAATCCTAAAATCTCAAATCTCAAATGTTTTAGCATAGGTATCTAATTTGAAAATCCAAAATCAATCAGTAAAGGCAATGAAAACATTTCAAACATCGAGAGACTCCCAAATCCTAAAACATTCCTGGTTCCTAAGTTTCAGTTAAGGAATACCAAACATACACCATTAGATTCTCACAGGCTATGATCAAAGCAAAGATTATGAACTCTAGTGATGTGGCAAAGCCTTTCTGTACAACTGTCTATAATCCCAATGAGAAGTACCCAGGTTAACTTCTATTTAATCTAGAAATATCAGTAGTTTGGCAGAAATAAAAACTTCTTGGCTAAACTTTGAAGACTACGTATTTACCTTCAGGCCAGTTAATAGCTTTCCACAGAATCTGGAGCTGCTGGGCCGTTGGCTTTTCTGAAGAATTATTACAAATCAGGGACAGTATCTTTTCAAGAAGTACCAAGTCATCTTCAGTTAGCTTCTTCTCCTCAGGGGCGGTTCCATTAAGTTCCTTCAGTTTTCCTACAAACCAAAACCAATCTTTCAAAATTCTCTAACTGAACTTAGACAACATTTTTCAGGGAAACTCTCTGTACAGTAACATTCTTCTGGGCAATTATCAAAGAACATAAAATGAAGTCTATGAGCATTGAATTGTATGGTAAAAGAATGGTGACCACACTGGTTTTGATTTTACCTGTTTTCCCAGACGCTCAGGTACTGCTCTGGAGCCCTTGTGTCTTCCAAAGCAATAGTAAGTTATGAAGGTCATCTCCTATTTTCCCCAAATCCACAATAACTGAAAACATTTATCTATTATTTTTGTGTATGGTGTGGGTGTGCAGACATACATGTGCCATGGTTTGCAGACAATCTTATGGCATCAATTATCTCCTTTCACCACAAAGATTCCAGGGATCACACGCAGGTCAAGCTTGCACTTTTACTTGCTGAGTCAGTCCCAGATTTACAAATCTTTAAACAATTACACATAAGACTTTGGACCTAGCTCACTTGTATTTGGTACACTGTAGCTGTCCTCAGACACACCAGAAGAGAGCTTCAGATCCCATTACAGATGGTTGCGAGCCACCATGTGGTTGCTGGGAATTGAACTCAAGACCTCTGGAAGAGCAGCAGTCAGTGCTCTTAACTGCTGAGCCATCTCTCCAGCCCAGTACTAAAGTTTTTAAAACTGGCAAATTATTAGAAACAAAACTTAAGGAATGTAAGATGCAAGAAATCTCTTAGATTTGTACTAAAATTAACAAATGCCTGTATTATGGCCTATCAATGCTCCTGGTAGCAATATAAAGAACAACAATGAAAAAAGATTTGCCTTACATCTATGTCCAGGTTTCAAGCTTTATTTCAATTCTCACCATCAGCTTTGTGGCTGAGAGATAAAGTAACTTATAGTCACAGATTTTCTCTTTTCACTTCAATTTGAGAAACACTAAAAAAAAAGAAAAGCAACCAAAGCAAACAATACAGTTTCTCTCTCACCATCGCTGCCTCCAAGACCCTTTCTCCTAGTTTCAATATACACCTCAAGCTAGCCTTAAACTTGAACTCCTCCTGCCTCATCCTCCTAAATGCTAAGAATACCTCTAATACCTATTTTAAAAGCTTTAGGATCTCCATACACAAAGTGCAGAGTTCACAATGAACTGCTGACTCTGGACAGGTATGGAGGTCAGAGGACTTGCAGTCCATTTTCTTTCCTCCTCGTGGGTCCCAAGAACTGAACTCTGGCCCTCAGGCATGGCAACAAGTACTTTCCACTGCCTCTGCCTACAGGAAGGATACTAATTTTTTCTTTTAAATTGAAAACAGATTTTTAAAATAATATATTCTGATTATGGTTTCTCCTCCCAACTCCTCTCAGATCCTTCCTACGAGAATTCTCCACCCACCCCAAACCATACATACCAGAATCTAAAATAATAATAATGATGATACAAATAGATAAAAGAAAAGCACAATAAATACCAAAACAAACAGAAAAGAGGCAAAATAAAAGTCCAAGAAACATTTAGAAACAAACACACACACATTCACAAATACAAATGCATAAAAACACAAATCCAGGAACCAGAATACATCTAAAAACTTGTAAAGTTAAAGAAAAAAAAGCGCTGAAAAAAACCATTATAAAATAAAGAAGCTCCAAAATGAACACTGAGCTTGTACGTGCAGGGCTCTGACTTGTCTTTAAAGGTAGACCTGTGAAGTGGGCGTGATAGCACAATGCCTGTGACCCTTACACTCAGGAAGCTAAGGCAGGAAGATCAGGGCCACCTGCTTTATTTAAAAAGACAAAAAATTATGACCTTTATTTTTCAAATGCTTTGTTCATTGTTACTCCCCCCCCAAACTAAAACAAACCCAAACAACAATAAGAGCTTGAGGGCAGGACTTTCACTTTAATTAAAGTCATGATAAAACATTTATCATGTGTTTGTACAAAGCTTCTTAGACTGCACTAAGGCCGAATTACTAGACTGCAGTCAACACAGCTGGATAATAAATACCTCAAGGAGGCTGGAGATACGGTGCACTAGCTGTTTTCCAGAGGTCCTAGGTTCAATTCCCAGCATCCACATAGCAGCTCACAGCTTTCTGTAACCCCATTTCCAAGGGACCTGACACCCTCACATGGATATACACGGAGACAAAACACCAATATATATAAAATACATTTAAAAATAAACATAAACAAACAAACACCTTACTAGAAGTCTCTGTTTAGGTAGCCAAATCCTGGCATATGTCAAATGTAGGAAGATTGTCTTAAAAGCATCTCTAAAGGTCATTGAATATGCAAAACAAAACAAAACAAAACCCACAAAAACCATTAATATAGACTTACCTAATATTTGTGTAGGGTTTGCTTGGTCAAAGGTAAGAGCTTCTTTTTTGGGGAAATAAATATTCACTGTTTTAGATGCAGCTGATCGGTAGGCACTATTCCCTATTTACAGAGATCATGAAAATCATAAGGCATACTCAAAAGTAAGATTCATCTAATTGTCTGGCTGCATTCTCACAATTACTGGGATATGTAACTCCTCAAGGCATGCAATAACACAACAAGGCCAGCAATAACACAACAAGGCATGCAATAACACAACAAGCTACCTCCAAACCACTCACAAACTTCTAAGTAGTGCGTATACTTGTTAGTATAATAATTTCTAGTTCAGAAAATGGCCTTTTCATCTCATATTTCCTCATTTGGTTCTTAATATTCAACCTAAAATATTCTGGCTAAAGAACAAAAACAATTATGAACTTTCATTCGTAATTTAATACTATGCTAACTCTTTTCTCATGTCTTTCACAGCTCACAGGAAATGACACAGTGCCATCCTTTTCTTACAAATTACCCATATTACCTTAAACCCAGTTATATGGTAACTAACAGAACAGTTCAAAATAGCCAAGTGTGATGGTGCACACCCTTAATCCCAACACTCAAGAGGCAGAAACTGGCAGAGTTCTGTAAGTTCTAGATTTCTCTGGTCTACATAGCAAGTTCGAGAACAGCCAGGCTCCAAAGAGAGTTCCCGGGACTAACAAACGAGCACAAATAGAAATCTCAATAATATTCAGTGGACTAAAATGACTTGAAATTATTCTTTAATTAAAATGCCTTTTGCTGCTACATATGCTTGTGCACACCTTTAGTCCCAGAACTCAGACGGCACAGGGCTACAAAAAGTGACCATTTCTCAAATTAACAGAAACAAAACCAAATTTTCTTGTGTAGCATCAGAGATCAAAGTCAAGGCAGTGTTCATGCTAGGCAAGAACTCAACAACTTGTCTAAGGCCTGAGAAGTTTCAATGCAATTTAAAAAATCTAAAAGAAAAAGAAATTTAAAGTAGCTACCTGTAAATGGATCGACTCCAGCCATGGCGGTGTCCATACCTGCAGAACCTGGCATGTAGCGACCAGCACCTACAATGCAGTAGTACTCCCAATGAGCAAAGGTAAGCACAGCCTAACGCCTCACACTGCTTCCTTATTCTAAGGATCTGTGTCACCACCGGTCACACAGATGCCTACAGTGAGCCGCTTACCAGGAAGGTCCATGACATGCTCGCTACCAAGTAATTCCTGGGGCTGGAGAGGTGGTTCAGTGGTTAGAGAGCACTGGATTTCTTCCAGGGGACCTGGGCTTTCAATAACATGGCTCATTAACCACACCCACATGGTGACTCACAGCCATCTCTAACTCGAGTCCCAAAGGAACTGCTGCTCACTCTGGCTAGCTTCTGAGTGTACTGCATGCACACAGCGCATAGACATACATGCAAGCAAAACACCCATACAAATAATCAAAATAATTAAAAATGTTTACAAAATAATACTTCTCAAGTGACAAAGTAAATACTAGGTGCCTTCCACATCATATTTATAGTAGTTTAGTGAATTACAAAACATAAGTAGATTGAAGGGAAAAAATGGCTTCTGGGATAATATATGAGTCCCCTTTTCTAAGGAAAAAGAACAGGACTAGGTGCTGGCACATAAGTCAATCAGAAAGATTTCAGCAAGTGTCTGGGATGCTCTGACAACAGCCTGGTCACACCTCAGGTTGAACTTTTGACAGTGTTACTAAAGACAGAAGGATGAAAACTAAATGAAGAGCATCAACAATATTTTGTGATGTTCAGAGCCCTCTGTCAGCCAGGAAAAAAGGAAAGATGAAAGCCTCCTCAGTTTACATGTCATCTAGACGGCACAAGCAAGGCGTCAGACAGAAAAGGCAAAGCAAAACCCAACAAAAATGTCCATGATGATGACGACAGACTAAATGGATTTGTTGATTTTAAGTATACGCCAACCAGAATACTAAGCATGAGTACAGACTCAGTAAGGCTTGAAATGCCATTATAACTCCCAATATTTTAAAAGGACTGTTGACTAACTTGCCCAAGGCCTACACTGTCTATATGAGCTCTGTACCCATCTGATCAATATAATCCAGTGCCACTCTAAAATCACCCCTTTATACAAACAACAATGAAAATCATTCCACAGCACACCACTCCCCAACATTATTTAATGGGAAGCCTTTGGTGAGGAATCATGGCATGAGCTCCCGCTACAGTAGGCCAGAGTTGCTGCGAGTAGAAGACTGATAGAAGTAATCTAAACAAGCTCCCCAGAGCATCCTAATAAACATTAAAAGTTTGACTGCTACATAAATCAATAAGGAAACGAATTAAGAACCTTAAATTGTGAGCCACATGAGGAACTTTTTTACCCTCGCATCACAGGTAAGGGTGAAAGAGCAGCAGCAATACTAGCTATAAATACTGATGGCCTAAATGTCCTCCTGGTACTTTGAAAACAAAAAACAAAAAACTTTATATGCATTATGCCACTTGATTTTCATATCTGTATATGGTAGGGTGTTGCCATTTTGTTCTTGTTTTTGTTTCTTAAGACAGGCAGGGTTTTCTATGATGCTCAGTTTGTTCTTACCCTCCCGAGTAGTAGGAAATCTGTACCATCATGTACAATTTTGTAATCTACTTTCTGTAAGTATGGAGTTCAGTATATTAATTCTCTTAGATATTTAGTAGGCTACCTGGTACGTCTACATGCTTGTCGCATCTCTTGAGTCATTGGCACCTTGCCCAAGAAGGTATGTCCTGGTAATGATGCACCCAGAAGTTCTCCTGATTTTTCTTAGTATGTTTTTAAGCTTGGTATATTTATTCCATTTTAGGAAAAGGGGAAAAAAAAAACCAACCAGGAAAATAATTATGGAATTCTGCTGAGCTAAGTTTCAGGGAATCATTGTTCTTAAAACTACTGGTAA
Organism: Rhynchomys soricoides; assembly: GCA_019843965.1. Taxonomy (NCBI): domain Eukaryota; kingdom Metazoa; phylum Chordata; class Mammalia; order Rodentia; family Muridae; genus Rhynchomys; species Rhynchomys soricoides. The sequence continues at coordinate 5,337,117 of JADRCH010000140.1, forward strand.
AGAGAAAGATATCATTTATATACTCTTCAGGTCTTCATTACCATTTTAAATCAAATCATGTACTCAAAAAATTTCTTAACAGACACCATACTGCCAAAGCATCTAGCTTGAGATCTGCTTGTCAGTGTACAAGACACAACCATTTGCATTCCAGTGATCACATTATTTATTAGAGAAAGGAATCTCACTGGGAGAAATCCAGAGCTTCATGATACTGACCTACAGTTATAGAAACTATCTACGGCTAAAAAGGGTCATGGGTTTCCATTTCCATAGCTCACAGTACTGAGTCTGGATGGCCACTGGATTCCATTAAAGGTCACGAATTTCCTCCAAACTTTGTATATCATCCATAAACTCAACCTCAAGATCCAATACCAGTGTGTAAGATAAATTAATGCATTCTGAAACTAGTACTTTCTTCAGCAGCATTAAAGTTAAACTCTGGCAATGTTTTTCCAGTAGTGTTGACTCAACTGAGGCATGCTTATCTCAGGAAGTAAATGCACTCTGAAAACCTACAATGACACTTCAAGGACTTGAGGACGGTCATTAATAACTTCAAATAAGGGGGCCAGAGAGATGGCTCAGCGGTTAAGAGCACTGACTGCTTTTCCAGAGGTCCTGAGTTCCATTCCCAGCAACCACATGGTGGCTCATAACCATCTGTAATGGGATCTGATGCCCTCTTCTGGTGTGTCTGAAGACAGCTATAGTGTAGTCATAAATAAAATAAATAAATCTGTTAAAAAAAAACAAAAAACAAACTTCAAATAGGAACACTAATCTTGGATAGCTGAGCAGAATGCTTTCTTCCGTGCTTAGTCAAAATAAATGTGAGCAGACATCTTGATTGTACTGCTCCATCCAATTTAAAGGATTCACATAGCTCCTTCTTTGTCCACAACTTATGATAGTGTATTGCCAACAGTAACAGTGGTACTATATCTTTGTTGAACAACCTATTACCTAATTTCACAGATTAAAAAAAACCCAAATGAGTTAAGTAACTTGCCAATTTCTCAAAGCAAGAATATGGTAGAGCTAGGTTTTGAACTATGGTCATCTTACATTAAACCTGATTCTAACTCTTTCCAGCTGCTCTGATCTCCAAGAAGAAAGAACCACTGGAGAAAACAAATGTTTCTGGTAATATATTACTTAAAATCAGGAGAAAATCTATACATTATAGGAAAAATGCAAAAATTAGAAATTAAAGATCTACCAAAATTGAAAAGAGTTAATGGAATTAACCATTATTGGATTTTATCTTCAAAATGTAAAGTCACATATATGCTATATAAAAATGTGATGTAAATACTATATATTGAGCCACGATTATAGTAATGAAAACTCCATCCCACCTGTGAAAGGATCTGCTGTCTGCACTGTGTTGGAAGGTCCTGAAGTTCCTGGGACATAGCGACCACCACCTATGCATGCAAAACAACAGAAAAGCTCAAGTACATGGAAACAGATTCATAACACAGCTTATGGTAAATGAATCCAAGCTTGGAGAAAAGAGCAAAAGCAAAGCTGTCATGCAACATAAATTATAGTCAACCGTCTTAGTACTGCACAGAAACTAAAATTTCAGTGGTTCTCCAAGCATAGTTCCTTTCCTTTTTAATTTTAGGTGTATGACGTCTGCAAAGGAAATATTTTCTCTAATGGAGTCTCACTAGGGATATTAATCATGCTCCTGTGCCCAGTTGTAGATGGTCAACCCAAAACAAAATCAACTACCTTTTTGTAGACTTTTTGCCTTTTTTTGGGGGGTGGGGGGTGGGCTGGGGGATTGGAGGGGGTATTGGGTATTTGGTTTGTATACTGTGGTTTGTGTATGTTTTTGTTTGTCTATCTGCATTCTAAAGGCACAGAGAAAGAAAGGGTATGGAGTTATGTGAGTAGGGAGGATTTGGGTGGAGCTGTGGGAAGGGAAAAACTGATATTGTATAAAATTTTTTATATGTATGTTTTTTCCCTTACATTTATGTTTGTGCACCACGTGTGTGCCTAGGGTCCTCTGAGGCCAGAGGAAAGCATCAGATTCCCTAAAACTGAAGATACGAACAATTGTGAGCTGCCATATGGATGCTGGGACCAGAACCTGTGTGTTCCAGTGCTTTTAACCACTGGGCTGTCTTTCCAGTACCTAAGTGTAGTTTCTTAACTAACTCCTTTTTGAAGTCTTAGCACCAGCACATAAATGTGGAAATAACTGAAATCAATATAAGTTGCAGGTGGTCTCTGACTCAACAATATACATATGTAATTCCTATCCTTGTCCCTGTACAGATTTACTACAATTCCCTGCTTGCTGTGGCATGAAAACCACAGGCATTAAATGTTAATCTTTTGGGGAAAGCCCTGGGTTCCTTACCTCACATGTCAAATGTGCCCTCAGTGCTGATATTCTAGCTGGGAACATTAACTGTAATCTCTGATGCTACTACTTGATAGACAGAAGAAAAAAATGCTATAGAGAATGAGAGCTACATTGACATGCACAGAAATATAGTATGTGAAATGTTTTAGTACCTTTGGAGGAAATAATTGCACCTACACACACACACACACACGCACACACGCACACACACAGGCACACACACATACACACACACACTCACACGTCGCTTATAAAGATAGAGTCTTAGAAGACCAAACAAAGCCAAGTATTTTGTTAATAATATTCTAGACATAACCAGGTGCTTAGTTTTTACAGTATTTAATATATTCATTGTTTTGCCCTGTAGACTGAAACACCAATGAAAATATTGCACTAAGCATGCAGTCTCCCCCACCAGTTCTCTTAGTGCTAAACACAAGTATTTGGAAAGTTAAGCCATTTATACTAATAAGTTATTTTGAAATTTTTAATTATGATAATATATAGGTGAAATTAGTTCATCTATGTAAATAGGCAATATAATCTTACCCTAGATGGAGAGAAGAGAATGTGAAGAGCATGCAGTATTTGTGAGGAAAAGGGGGCCAGGTCTGCTTAGTTAGGGTTTTACTGCTGTGGACACCATGACCAAGGCAAGTCTTAGAAGGACAACATTTAATTGGGGCTGGCTTACAGGTTCAGAGGTTCAGTCCATTATCACCAAGGTGGGAGCATGGCAACATCTAGGCAGGCATGGTGCAGGCAGAGCTGAGAGCTCTACATCTTCATCTGAAGGCTGCTAGTGGAAAACTGACTTCTAGGCAGCTAAAATGAGGGTCTAAAAGCCCACGCCCAGAGTGACGAACCTCTTCCAACAAGGCCACACCTCCAAATACTGCCACTCCCTGGACTAAGCATATTCAAACCATGACATCTACTACAGAATTTGAAAGAGGAAGGTGACATGAATTTTTGTTTAAAACAGACAAACAAAAAAGCTTAAAAAGACAGGAAAAACAAGGGTAAGAACTAAGAACAGGAGACTGAAGAAGAATGGCTAGCTAGAATGTACAAGGCCGTCTGAGTTAAATCCCAACTATAACACATTTAGGAACACATATGCACACATTCCCAAAAAGAAAACATTAACTGTAAGTATCTATTTTAAAATTTTAGAAGAAGCCTTGTCCAAAGAGGAGACAAGACAATCTATTTCCTCTGTACCTCAATTTTCTGGACCCTGTACTTATAGTAATACTCCTTGGATTATAATTTAGATTCCAGCAATAACTCCTAATCCCATTAATGATATTTTTATCATAGATAATATGTTAAACTACAGGCAGTAGAATACAAATCACATGTTAAAAACTGTCCTAAAGTTGATGTACATCTATCTAATTTAACCCCATATGAAAACATTAATTTGTTTACCATTGTGGTGGTTTGAAAGAGAATAGCCCCCAGAGGCTCATATATTTGAATACTTAGTCCCCAGTTTGTGAAATTGTTTGGGAAGAATTAGGAGGTATGGCCCTGTTGGAGGTGTGTCACTAGGGGCAGGCTTTGAGCTTTCAGAAAGCCCAGGCAGATCCCAGGTTATGCCTTAAGATGTGATCTATCAACTACGGTTCCAACACCATGCCTGCCTGCCACCATTTCTGCCCACCATGATGGTCATGGAATTTAACTATGAAATTGTGAGCCCCAAATAAACACTTACTTTTATAAGTTGCCTTGATCACAGCATTTTATCACAGCAATAGCAAAGTAGTAGCAAAGACAACCATGATACATACTTTAAAAAACAGCACTGGTAAGATGTCTCAGACAGTAACAGCACCTTGCTAGCAAGCCTAGTAACCTATGTTTGATCCTCGTGAACTACATGGTGGGAGAGAAGCAACCCCTGAAAGTTGTCTTCTGACCTCCACATGTCCTATGCATGTCCACAAAATATTAAAAATCCATTGATTTAATTTATTGGGAGGCTATTTTTATATATTTACCAAATTTTTAGATTTATTCAATGTGAATGAGTGCTTTGCCTGCATGTATGTACGCATACTACATGTGTGCCCTATAATCATGGACATCAGAATACTAATAGATATCAGAAGAAATCACTGAATCTCTGGAACTGTAGTTACAGATGGTAGCAAGCCACTATGTGGGTACTGGGAACTGAAGTTGGGCACTCTGCAAGAGTGCTCGATCACTGAGCCAACTGTTGTATGTGTATGTGTGTGTATTTAATTTATTGTTAATTATGTATATACCTATGTGTAATAATGGTATTTACATGTGTACTGTGCCCGCAGAGCTCAAAAGAAGATATTAGATTATTTAGAACTAGAGTTATAGGCAGCTGTGAGCCACCTGATGTAGGTGCTGGGAACCAAACTTGAGTCCTCTGCAAGAGCAGTAAACATTCCTAACCACTTACCCATCTATCTAGCCCCACAAAGCTGTATTTCAAACGATAGCAATTTAATTTTTTAATTTTATGTGTATGGGTGTTCTGTCTGTATGTATGTCTGTAGACCCCATGCATGCTAGTGCCCAAGGTTATCTGTAGACCCCATGCATGCTGGTGCCCAAGGTTATCTGTA
>JADRCH010000140.1:5342127-5353888 GCA_019843965.1 Rhynchomys soricoides
TATCTGTAGACCACATGCATGCTGGTGCCCGAGGTTATCTGTAGACCACATGCATGCTAGTGCCCAAGGTTAGAAGAGGGCATTAGGCCCTCTGGCACAGGAGTAGCATGGTTGTGAGCCACCATGTAGGTGCCAGGAATTAAACCCATGTCCTCTTGAAAACCTGTCAGTGTTCTTAACCACTGAGCCATCTCTCCGGGCAGAGAGTACTGTAATTGTTTCTGTAAAATATAAACTTGGTGTATACATTGAGGCTTACCAATTAGAATATGAAGTAAAACTCTGCCCATCCTAGTTTTTATTTAAAAAGATAACATAATCATTAGACGATAAGAAAAATTAGCAAGGGCTGGGTTATCTATCTATCTATGTATCTATCTATATCTCAGTGGCAGGAGTATGGATTTACATATACAAAACATTGGTTAATATCTCCACTAAAACAAAAGAAATACCACATACACAATTCCCAATACTAATTTTAGTACATAAGACTTAATGCAAGACCAAACTCACCTGTAAATGGGTCTGAAAAACTGGTATTCCCAAGTCCCAATGTTTGACCTTTTGTGTTATCAATAATAAATTTAGCCACCTGATCCAGAAACATGGGATTCAAATCATTTTTCTGTAAGAAGTTGTATGCAACTAGCCAGGGATCATCACTGACATTATATGGTAATTTATATGATGGTCCGCCTTCATTCACATCAATTGAGAAAACATAATCAAATTCCTGTAATGGAAACAAAAAATAAAAGATAATTTACTTGTTCGAATATGTTGAAGACGTATATAACATAATATAGATGTTATTCTAACCACTTAGATTTAAAACCTTTCTCTAAAATGCAATAATAGTTTTCTTTTTGGCAGATAAGATAATTTGTGCATGTGCTGAGATTAGTGTTTCCATTATGAATGGGGAAGGTGATGGCTGAGGTGGGAATAGACCGTAACTACTTATGATTACTAATTCCAAAAGACGATTCCCAAAAGGTTGATTGTATGGTTAAAATTATCAGCTGTTAGAGTGCCCCAGTAACCAAGACATCCTGGCACTATAAGCACAGTCCTTCAATCTCCCTCATGTCTTCCCAAGTTTAGCAGAGACAGGCATTAAGCATGAAATGGAAGAAACTGCCAATCCAAAATGGCTGGAAACAGTTTTGTATGGGAAATTCTAAAAGACAGGTAATGGCTAATTTGTTACATGTAGCTTCCTTTACATAGAAAGATTTTATATAGATATATATTTAAAATACTTTAATTATGTATAGCTTGATATATATTTTAAATCTATTTTAAGACAAGATAATTTTCTTACAATTTATTTTTAAGTGTCAAAATACTAAAGAAAATTTTATTAGCAGAGAAAACTTCTAATTTTCTATATAGTTTAAAATAATTAAAAAGCAGAAACAGACATACTTTCCCTTCATATAAAACTTTTCCAGATGTTTGCTGATTACCACCAGATGAGCCAACAACATCACCAATTTTTATCCACCTCCTGTCACTAACACTCCACTGATAGGCTTCAACTCTCTCTCCATCTCTGATTAGACGAGTCTGTCCTTCTCTAGTACCTTAAAACAAATATTTTAAGAGTCAAAGGTTGACTAGAAGAATAAAATGCAAAAACACTTAGACAAATTTTGACATGTTTTTTATGGATGCTTCCACGTTCAAAAAGTAAAGTGAGCAAGAAGAACATGGCTTCTCTCATCACCTATGTGTGACAGTACAAATCCTCCAGGATCGGTATCTGGCACTGAGAACAGACAGAACATTAGCAACACATTCCCTTATTACTCCTGGCATTCCAAAAGGCAACGTGGCATTTTCAACTACGATCGCACCATACAAATAGTTACCTGGTTCATTCAGATGCTCCCTCCCAGGAAGCTGCTCAGCATTAATGTCCCCCAAGTCACCAGTTTTGGAATCGATAGTTGCCTGAGAAAGCTCTCTCTCAAAAGCCTTGATTTCCTCAGCACTTGCTGTTCGCTCCTCTGACTCTGTGAACACTCTAATAATACCATCACTAAAGAAAAGTAGAATAAGTTTAAGTCATTGCCAGAGTCCATTAACATTCTCTCATGGGAATCAAGTGAAAATTATCTGTATGCACAAACATGAAAAAACACCACTATGTATTGTGGAGAGGTAAGCCAACTAAGACATACATTATTACTTCATCTATTTAAAAAAGTTGCTGGCAAGGGAGAGATACATTAAAACACAGTTTTCAATTTTTTTTTAAAAAGAATTGCCCGTGACTAAACATACAAGACCCTTGTGTCCATTAGGCTGGTGCCTCCCACTGAGTTATATCCTAGCATTTGGTTTTTCTGAGATAGGTATTAGTTCATAGCCATGGCCAGCCTTAAATGTGATTTCCCCACCTCAGTATCTCAAGCACTTAAATTACAAGTGTCACTGTGTCCAGCAAAATTTTCAATTCTATGTTAAGTATTTACTGTAATAATTTAGAAATACAGCATTTACTCGTTAAAATCACTACCACATAGTCAACATACATTATCAAAAAGAGCTGGCTGGGAATTGGGGACTGTACAATCAATCAGCTTAAGTTTCACAGCAAGACCCTATCTTGAAAACATAAAACTAAAACAAGCATCAAAAACCAACAAAAAGGGTTATTGGGCCAGTTTACTTTACAAAATGGCTCAAAGACCCAACCTAGTCTTACCAAATAGCAGGTGTTTAATATGCTCAAATAACCTCAAAGAAAAATACAGCTCCATGATTACCTAAATATAACCATCAACCTGTATTCCCAAGAAAACATTCTCTTATGACTACATTTTTCAATTCTGATTTTAAAGTGAGGAGGTATGCTAGCTCGTTTAAATTGCATTAATTCTAATGAAGTCTAGAGAATACTTACTTTATGTCTTAACTTTCTAGTAATATCCTGTTCCCTTTCTCAGTTGGCTTATTTTCTTTGATGGTTACTAAGCTTCATGCAAAATATACCTATGTCAACAAAGGACTGCCTGCCACAGCCATAACTGAGAGATCTACTAGACCTTCTGCACTCAGAGCTGTCACCTTGTTCTTCTTGTTCTCAATGTCTAGTTTACAATCTCCTCCTAGATCAAATACCCCTTTATTTCCTTAATTTTTGCCATGGAATGTTCTACTAAAACGTAACAGCAGTAACAGGCAGTACCATCTTTCAAAATGAAGCCATTCCTTTTCTACCTTTCCATTCTTGGACAATTTAGCATTTTATGAAGTGACACAAAGCTCCCTCCAGGCCTCTTTTCCATCTCCTTGAATTCTGACATCCAGACTCGTGTGTGTGTGTGTGTGTGTGTGTGTGTGTGTGTGTTTTAACCTATTATAACCTTTCTATATCCAGAGTATTTCACAAGATTCAGTTGCTAGTCTTCTGTCTCTCTTCTATATTTGTCTACTCAGAGAAGGTTCTGTGTAAATCTTCACTATCAGCCTTATACTAGAATTCAAACTGACTACCCCGGTCACACTGGCAGTGACAAGACACTACTCAGATTCAATAAGTCTTAAGTCAAAGTACTGCCTTCTTTATGACACTAAGACCAATTTAATTCTCCCATTTTTCTATTTTTGTTAATGGGGATTACCACAAACTATTGTTTTAAGCTTTATCCTTTTCCTGTTTTTCTCTTAATACTCTCATTCCTTTATCCATTAGTATTGTGAGGTCTCTGATACCTCTAGTTGAACCTAATCTGTGTAAGTTATAAATTCCACACAAGTCTGATCACGTCTTGATCAAGAGCTACATTCCTTTAGCACTAAGCATCAACTCTAAAAAACACCTAGCTTCAATCTTAGCCACAGGTAAGCCCACCTTTTGCTATACCCCAACCTTAACCCAGTATTTCCCTTATGGAAACACAGAATATTCACTTCTAAAGGGAACTCATTATATTATCTCACTTATCAGAAATTCTAATTTCCATTACTCAACTTTCAGAAGCCAATTTAACGTCTTCAGAAACTTTTCCCACACAGATCTGTATTTTTTCTAATTTCTTAGGTATTCAGTGTTTTCACTATATAAGTCCTAATACTATACCAAAGTAAGCACCAGTATTTGGAAAGTTCTTATTATTGGTATTTTACTTGATAACAAAAATGTGTAAGCAACCTCCAATTCACCTGAAACTTCTTTGGTTTTCCTCTGCATACTCAAGTACCCACCAACCACCTAGACACAGAAAATGTATTGACTGACTAGAATATAAATACCTCGCACCAACCACAATGTCACCATTGTCCAGTACGCAGCAGCACCATATAGACTGAGCCGGGAGTCGAATTGTTTGGGCGCATTCACCATGCTTCCATATTCTTAGAGATCTGTCTTCTGCAGTTGTCACAAAATCTAAAATTTATGAAAACAGAAGAAAACATTTGTATGGATAAAATTTTGTATATTTATAAACAATGTCTTTTTTCATATGTATACTGACTAATTTAAAATTAATTTTAGATTTTGTAACTTGTTACAACTTCAAAATCATGTTTTTACTCACTTTGCATTGTATACTCTATTCTTTGGACCAATTAATTATACAAAGTCTTTCCTCAATTACTCAAGAGCCTTTTAAACAATATAGACATCTACTCTAAAATAAAATACAGGTAGTAAAAGAATGGAACAAAAAAAATGTACATATGCAGCATAAGGTAATCTTACCTCTACAGTTTGGAAAGACAGATATGCTATAAATATAATTTGTATGTCCATAGTACACCTCCAAACATTCACCAGTGATCTGCCACCTTCTGATACTAGCATCATTTGCACAGGAAAGAAATTCTGTTTCACTCAAAATCGCCAAGCCTCTTACACAGTCTTCATGCCCTAGATTTAAAAAGAATACAAATCAATAAATGCACCACCTGGTTGATTACACTATGTAGGTTACTAATTCCATAAAACTTATGAGTAGTAAAATCTAAACATTTTTATACTTTATTTACATTTCAAACGTTTTCCCCTTTCAAGGTCTCCCGTTTGGAACCCCTCCTAACCCCACCCCCGCCTCTATGAGAGTATTTCCCCACCCACCCACAGACCCACTCCTGTCTTCCCTCCCTGGCATTCCCCTATACCGAGGCATCTAACACTGACAGGGGCCTCCGCTCCCCGATGGCCAACAAGGCCCTCCTCTGCGACATATGTGGCCAGCACCATGGGTCCCTCGATATGCATTCTTTGGTTGGTGGTCCAGTCTCCGGGAGCACAGGGAGGTCAGGCCAGTTGACACTGTTGCTCCCTCCAAGGGGCTGCAAACTCCTTGAGCTGATCCTTCAGTCTCTTCTCCAACTCCTCCATCTGGGACCTCACACTCAGTCCAACAGTTGCTGTGAAGTGAATCTTGGGTATTCCGAAATTTTGGGCTAATAGCCACTTATCAGTGAGTACAAACCATGTTCGTAATTTTGTGACAGAGTTACCTCACTCAGGATGATATTTTCAAGTTCCATCCATTTGCCTGTGAATTTCATGAAGTCACTCTTTTTAATAGGTGAGTAGTGTTCCATTGTGTAAATGTACCATATTTTCTGTATCCATTCCTCTGTTGAGGGACATCTGGGTTGTTTTCCGCTCTGGTTATTATAAATATGACTGCTATGAACATAGTGGGGCATGTATCTTTATTATATGTTGGAGCATCTTCTGGGTATATGCCAAGGAGTAGAATAGCTGGTTCCTCAGGTAGTATTATGTCCATTTTTCTGAGGGTCCGCCAAACTGTTTTCCAGAGAGGTTGTATCAGCTTGCAATCCCACCAGCAATGGAGGAGTGTTCCTCTTTCTCCACATCCTCGCCAACATCTGCTGTGACCATCGTTTTTCATCTTAGCCATTCTGACTGGTGTGAGGTGGATCTCAGGGTTGTTTTGGTTTGCATTTCCCTGATGAATAAGGATGTTGAACATTTCTTTAGGTGCTTCTCAGCCCTTTGAGTTTCCTCAGGTGAGAATTCTGTTTAGCTCTGCTCCCCATTTTATCATAGGGTTATTTGGTTCTCTGGGGTCTAACTTCTTGAGTTCTTTGTATATATTGGATATTAGCCCTCTATCAGATGTAGGATTAGTAAAGATCTTTTCCCAATCTGTAGGTTGTCATTTTTTCCTACTGACATTGTCCTTTGTCTTACAGAAGCTTTGTAATTTCATGAGGTCCCATCTGTCCATTCTTGATCTTAGAGCACAAGCCATTGGTGTTCTGTTCAGGAACATTCCCCCTGTGCCCATCTGTTCGAGACTTTTCCCCACTTTCTCTTCTATTACATTCAGTGTATCTGGTTTTATGTGGAGGCCCTTGATCCACTTGGACTTGAGCTTTGTACAGGGAGATTGGAATGGATCAATTTTTATTCTTCTACATGTTGACTGCCAGTTGAACCAGTACCATTTGTTGAAGATGCAGTCTTTTTTCCACTGGATGGTTTTAGCTCCTTTGTCAAAGATCAAGTGACCTTAGGTGTGTGGGTTCAATTCTGGGTCTTCAATTCTATTCCATTGATCTACCTGCCTGTCACTGTACCAATATCATGCAGTTTTTATCACTACTGCTCTGTAGTGCAGCTTGAGGTCAGGGAGGCTGATTCCCCCAGAAGTCCTTTTATTGTTGAGAACAGTTTTTGCTATCCTAGGTTTTTTGTTATTCCAAATGAATTTGAGAATTGCTCTTTCTATGTCTATGAAAAATTAAGTTGGAATTTTGATGGGGATTGTATTGAATCTGTAGACTGCTTTCAGCAGGATGGCCATTTTTACTATATTAATCCTGCCAATCCATGAGTATTGGAGATCTTTCCATCTTCTGTGGTCTTCTTTGATTTCTTTCTTCAGAGACTTGAAGTTCTTGTTATACAGATATTTCACTTGCTTGGTTAGAGTCACACCAAGATACTTTATATTGTTTATGACTATTGTGAAGGGTGTCATTTCCCTAATTTCTTTCTCAGCCTGTTTATCCTTCGAGTATAGCAAGGCTACTGATTTGTTTGAGTTGTTAAGTTGTTGGCGGCCACTTTGCTGAAGTTGTTAATCAGCTGTAGCAGTTCTCTGGTGGAGTTTTTCGGGTCACTTAAGTATACTATCATATCATCTACAAATCGTGATATTTTGATTTCTTCCTTTCTAATTTGTATCCCTTTGACCTCCTTTTGTTGTCTAATTGCTCTAGCTAGAACTTCAAGTACTATATTGAATAGATAGGGAAAGAGAGGGCAGCCTTTCCTAGTCCCTGATTTTAGTGGGATTGCTTCAAGTTGCTCTCCATTTAGTTTGATGTTGGCTACTGGTTTGCTGTTTATTGCTTTTACTATGTTTAGGTATGGGCCTTGAATTTCTGATCTTTCCAAGACTTTTATCATGAAGGAAGCTGAATTTTGTCAAATGCTTTTTCAGCATCTAACAAAATGACCATGTGGTTTTTTTATTTGAGTTTGTTTATGTAGTGGATTACATTGATGGATTTCTGGGTATTGATCATGGTGAATGATCGTTGTGATGTGTTCTTGGATTTGGTTTGCGAAAATTTTATTGGGTAGTGTTGCATTGATATTCATAACGGAAACTGGTCTGAAGTTTTCTTTCTTTGTTGGGTTGTTATGAGTTTTTGGTATCAGTGTAACTGTGGCCTCATAGAATGAGGGTAGAATTGGGCAGTGTTCCTTCTGTTTCTATTTTGTGAAATAGATTGAAGAGTATTGGTACTAGGTCTTCTTGGAAGGTCTGATATAATTCTGCACTCAACCCATCTGGTCCTGGGCTTTTTTTGGTTGGGAGACTTTTAATGACTGCTTCTATTTCTTTAGGGGTTTTGTCATAGAATATTTTGGTTTCACCATCTATAGTAATTTAGAGTTTTGCTGGGTATAACAGCCTGGGATGGCATTAGTGTTCTCTTAGGGTCTGTATGAGATCTGCCCAGGATCTCCTAGCTTTCATAGTCTCTGGTGAGAAGTCTGAGTATAATTCTGATGGCTCTGCCTTTATGTTTCTTGATCTTTTTCCCTTACTGCTTTTCATATTCTTCCTTGTTTTGTGTATTTGTTGTTTTGACTATAATGTGATGGGAGGAATTTCTTTTCTGGTCCAATCTATTTGGAGTTCTGTAGGCTTCTTGAATGTTTATGTTCATCTCTTTTTTAGATTAGGGAAGTTTTCTATAATTTTATTGAAGATATTTACTGGTTCTTTAATTTAGGCATCTTCACTGTCTTCTATACCTATTATCCTCAGCTTCTGTCTTCTCATTGTATCCTGGATATCTTGGATGTTTTGGGTTAGGAGCTTTTTGAATTTGTGGGGTTTTTTGACTGTTGTGTCCATGTTTTCTATGGTATCTTCCATACCTCAGTTTCTCTCTTCTATCTCTTGTATTCTGCTGGTGATGCTTGCATCTATGACTCCTGATCTCTTTTGTAGGTTTTCTAACTCCAGGGTTGTCTCCCTTTGTGATGTCTTTATTGTTTCTATTTCTATTTTTAGTTTCTGGATGGTTTTGTTCATTTCCTCTGTTTATTTGATTGTGTTTTCCTGTAATTCTGCCTGTCTGATTGTGTTTTCCTGTATTTCTTTAAGGGATTTTTGTGTTTCCTATTTAAGGGCTTCTAGTTGATTATCTGTGTTCTCTTGTATTTCTTTTTTTGGCTTTTTTTGTTTTGTTTTTCGAGACAGGGTTTCTCTATGTAGACCAGGCTGGCCTCAAACTCAGAAATCCGCCTCCCTCTGCCTCCCGAGTGCTGGGATTAAAGGCGTGCACCACCACTGCCCTCTTGTATTTCTTTAAGGAAGTTATTTATTTCCTTCTTAAAGTCTTCTATCATCATCATGAGATGTGATTTTAAATCTGAGTCTTGCTTTTCTGGTGTGTTGGGATATCCAGGGCTTGCTGTGGTGGGAGAGCTGGGTTCTGATCATGCCAAGTAGCCTTGGTTTTTGTTCCTTGTGTTCTTGCCCTTGCCTTTTGCCATCTGGTTATTTCTGGTGTTAGTTGGTCTTTCTCTGACTTTCGCTTGTCCCTCCTGCAAGCCTTGGTGTCAATACTCCTTGAAGACGAGCTCTCTCTGAGAGGAATTTGGGTTTGGAGAGCTGTGGTACAAGGTCAGCTCTGGGGTGCAGACAGAAACCAGAAGAATCCTGTCCCCAGCTGTTCCTTGGTTCCTGTGTCCTGATGGCTCTGCAAGGGTACCTCTTGGTCCAGTGACTTTGAAAAGAAGTGATGGTCTTGCTTATGCTCGAAGATGTGTCGGCACTCCTGGGATACCAGCTCTTCCTGGAACTATTTGAGTATGGAGCCCTGTGTCACGGGATCAGTTCCCCAGCCTCTGATAGAAAGGAGAAGTCACTCCTCATTCCCTGGGTACTGGGATTCCAGCAGGGTCTCTCTGAGCAGACAGGTCTGTACACACTCCTGGGGACTCTAGCTTTCTCCAGGGGCTATTTGCCTGTGGAGTCCTGGTGGCCCAGGCAGAGGTCCCTGGTCCCCATGTCCTGAGGATTCTGGGGGGTGGGGGGGAGTCCTGCTGAACAGTAGTGCTCACTTTACCTCCACTCACTGGCTTGTCCTCACTCCTGGGAGGCTAGCTTTCTTCCAGCGCTCTTTGGCTATGGAGCCCTGGTAGCCCAGCAAATCTAAATTTTGAAGTCATAGAAATTTATTTCCCCTGTAGAAAGTGGTCCAGTAGGTCTGCTAACTGGTCCATTTAGCAATATATATATTTTAACCTCCAGTCTTAGGAAATTATTTTACATTTTTTTTCTATCTTCTTATGACATGATTTCCTAAACTCTCAAGATGTGTAGACCAGGCTTGACCTCCAACTCACAGAGCTCCGCCTGCTACTGCCTCCTTAGCACTGGGATTAAAGGCATGTACCACACTCCAACTTTAATCTTTAAGGAATAAATAAAGAGGAAAACCAGTAAAACTCACTCAAAATATCAATGGCCTACAAATTACAATGTGACACTCCTATCAGATAGTACAGAGGCTAATGATGGGGTTCAGCAGGAAAGCTTGTAGTTAAGGTATTGGTTCAAATCCCTAAAAAGCTAAAAGTACACAGATATGCAAATAATCTGATGCAATAATGCAATATATTCTTCACTGTATCAAAAAAGCTCGAGTTACATGCATTACAACATACACAAAATCAGACTCACCCAAGTGGCCTTAACTATACTGAGTGTTTTGATTATCACTTTTCAGCTACTAAACTTTTGAGGAAACAATTGAGCAGGTAAGGAGAATATTATGTATTACAAAAGTTGTTAACCATGATATTACCTGAAAAAGTCCTCTCACATCTTCCAGCCTTCCATAGTTTAATTGTCTTGTCTGCTGATCCAGTTAACATTAAGCCCTGTTCAGGTAAAATCTTTACTGCCCATACTGCAGCTGTATGACCCTGTAAGTAAAAGGGGTATCAATTTAAGATACCACAGAATCTTCATTTTCATTTATTATCTAAAATATTCACACAGACACAATACCTGTAATGTCATCATGCATTTGTCATTCAGCCAGACTTTAGCAGTGGTGTCCCATGAGCCACTAAGTAATGTCCCAAATTTTCCAGAAGAAAGACTACAAACTAAGGGAGGAAAATCATTAGTTAGTACATTTTTATGTGAACAAATGGTCAACCTGGCAATCTTCTGAAGTATTAAAAATTTTAAGTAAATCCGTGAAGTGATGTTTTCTTAGCCAATAAAATTCTATTCAGTGGAGCTGCAAGGGAACACTGGGATCAAGATTACAAGCTTTGGTGCCAGAATGTCTAGGGACAAGGCCTAGCTGAGCCATTTATAAGCCGTGTGGCCATAGCAGTCCAAGTGTTTTGAGATATTTTTGCTTTTTAATTTATTATTTTCATTTATATGTATATGTCTGTATGGGTGTATGCCACATGTGCACAGGTGCCTGTAGAGACAAGAAAAAGGCATTAGATACCCTGGGAACTGGAATTACAGGCAGTTGTGAGCTACCTAACCTTCATGGGTGTCAGGTAAGAACTAGCAAATGGACCTTGTCAGGGTCAGAATTCAAAGCATAAAAAAGATGTTGAGTCAGCTTAGCAACTCTAAACACTCATTAGACAGTTAATAGTAAGAATTTTTTGTTTGTTTAAGTATAATTATGATAATATGCTTATTTCCTCCTATTAGAGGAAAACAGTTGGGGCTAGTGAGAAGGGCCAGATGGTAGAATTTCCCCTACAAGGAAGCACAAGGACTAAGGTCACGCTGTAGAACCCATACATAATGCCAAGCAGCTAAGAGGTACATGCTTATAATCCCAGTGTTGGGATGTGAAAACTGGCAGGTTCCTCAGCCTATCTGGCCAGGCAGCGTAGCTAACTTGGCAAGCATCAAACTGCTGAGTCCTTTTCTCAAAACTAAAAAGGTGAGGGTGGATAGAGGGCTCTATGAGAAGAGGCATTTGTGCACAGGCCTGACAATATTAGTTCCATCACTGGATCTCATAAGAAGGAGGAAGAGAACGGACTCCTAAGTGTTATCCTCTGACCTTACATGTGCTGTGGCATACATCTGCCAGACATACTACTAAAATAATTTTATGTAGCTAGCCCTGGCTGACCCCAAACCATCTCTAGCTCAAAAGTGCTAGGATTAAAGGATGCCACACCTGGCCCAAAGCAAAGGAAAAAAGAAAGAAAGAAAGAAAGAAAGAAAGAAAGAAAGAAAGAAAGAAA
>JADRCH010000140.1:5353898-5406675 GCA_019843965.1 Rhynchomys soricoides
AAAGAAAGAAAGAAAGAAAGAAAGAAAGAAAGAAAGAAAGAAAGAAAGAGGAACAACATCCAAGGCTGTCCCTCCCTGCCCCAAGAGTCATTCATTGTTTTTTTATCAGCAAATTAATGCATGCATGCAAACTGCAAAAGCCAAACAAGTTTACCTTTGGTGACATGTAAAAGCTACATGAAATACACATTTCAAGTGTCCATAAATAAAGATTATTTGTTGGACCTGGTGGCCTAAGTCTATAATCCTAGCTGCCCAGGAGGCTAATGCAGGAAGATGACAAGTTAAAGGTCTTCCTCTACTACATGTATTGTGAGTCCAAGAGTACCTTGGGCAAATTAGACAGATCAGTGCTGACACTTACCTATCATGTGAGAAGCCCTAAAAATTTATTGAAAAACGGACATTTTGATTTATGCTTTTGTGTGAATTGAGGAGTTATAACAGCCATATAGTTTTAAAAGTCTAAAACATTCAATAACTAACACTTTATAGAAAAAGTTTGCGAAGCTACATATTGAAGTACAGAAAAAAAAAATCAAGAATTTCATTTTAAAACAATACCATGATAGGGTAAGAATAATATATAAGCCACTGATAATCCTTAAAGCTATGTAAACTCACAGAGATTTTTATACTATTTACTTCTGTAAATAGTATACATATTTATTTATAACTCACTCTAAAATGCCAAGTCTATGATTTGTATACATTTAAAACTTTCCAAAATAAAAAACCTTTAAGATTTGTATCATTCTGCATTTAAAATATTACATATACATGAACATCTTTACTCTGTATAAGAATTAATTTTAAGTGTTTATAAATCATGTCCAAAACTTCTACACATACTATACAAAGTAAGTGTAGGGGCCGAGAGATGCCTCTGTTAGTAAGAGTGCAAACTGCTTTTCCAGGGGTCCTGAGTTCAGCTCCCAGACCTGTATCTAGTGGCTCATAACAACCTGTAGCCCCAGTTCCAGAAGTGTTGTCTCTGATCTCCTTGGGCACCTGAACATAGGTGTATATACCCACACTGACACTCATATATGATTAAAAATAATAAAAAATAAATCTTAAAACTATAAAAATAAGTTTAAATGGCCATACTGATTTAACACATCATTTTATAAAAGAGCTGTGATATTTTTGAAGTATTTTCCCTTCAATAATTATGAGATCCCTAAAACTATCTGATCCCAGAACAACAAGGAATAACTACTTGTATATACAAGTCTCTAAATTTGCAAGTAAATTTATAACAGAAAATTTACAGAACTCAGATGGTCCAAAAAGGTTTCCACTAAAAAATATAGCTAAAAATGAGGAAGAAAAATACATGGATTGTAATTCAAAGTAGTGAAACTTCTTCAAATACAAAAATACCATCATGTTATACTTACCAGTATCTTTGTGACCCTTTAAAATATAAAGTGGCATTGGACTGTCCAGCGAGAAAATGCAAATATTGTGGTCATTTCCTCCAGTGGCAATTAGTCCATGAGGATATATGTCACTTGATGGTATGATACACACACAAGACACAAAATTAGAATGGCCACTCATACAGTGCATTTCCGTAAAGCCCCTGTTAGGACTGGAAAGAGAGGACCATTAATACAAACACACTTGCCCCCTGGCTTACCCTAAGAATTAAACATAAAATACATTCATTACTACTCAGTACACAGGTTGAGTAGTAATATATCATTCAAAGAACATACTGTTTTTAATTAAACATTAAGTGTCAGTATGCTCTTACTGAGATATCACATCACATTTTTCCCAATCTGATATATAATCCCTTACTCATGCAACAACCAGCACTGAGACTACCAAGTCTGGATCCTCCGCATTCATGGAAAGCCAGGCTGTGGCCCATATCTGTAACCTCAGCAATAGAGAAGCCAAAACAGGCAGATCCGCAGAGCTCAAATGGCCAGCCAAACTAAATAGATGAGCTCCAGATTCAGTGGGAGACACTGTCTCAAAAAAAAAAAAGACAGTGATAAAAGAAATCATCATCAACATCCACCTCTAGCTTCTACATACACACAAACCTTATTCACAAAATGATAGTAGGTAAATTTCCCATTAAAAACAAAACAAAAACAACAAAACCTTTGAAGGCGTGGCTCAGAGGGAGAGTAAGTATTTTACATGTGTGAGAGGCTCTGTGCAATTTCCTCTGTGCACTTGTACAAATAATTCTCTAGGCAGGTGGCACTGGGCCAATGTATTCAAAGTGTTAACACTTGCACACGTGCACACACAGAGACACGCACACCAAACAAAACCCGCCCATTAACAAACAGTGCTATGTCTTATTCAACTGTTGTTCAAAAAAGAGGTAAATAAAGACACTTCCAG
The DNA here is from genome assembly GCA_019843965.1 of Rhynchomys soricoides. Lineage (NCBI taxonomy): Eukaryota > Metazoa > Chordata > Mammalia > Rodentia > Muridae > Rhynchomys > Rhynchomys soricoides. The sequence continues at coordinate 5,356,269 of JADRCH010000140.1, forward strand.
ATGACAAGAGCAAGTGAATTACATACTATCAAACTTGCCCTCCAAGAAGTATGTGCTTTCCAGATGAAATGAATTCAGAGTTATGCAAAGAAAAACAGTCCTCGTCTGTGCTAGAGGTACACACACACACACTTTCAGAGTTTTCTATTACTCCCCAAAATCAACTAAATAGAAGATCTAAATAATAAAAAAAACCCTCTAATATAGAAAACAATAATAAAATGTATTATTCACTTTAAATGCCAATGGAATAAATGCTCTAATCAGAAGACAGATTGGCAGAATGCCTAAACACATGATCTAATAAGTATATGCTGTTTATGCACAAGAGTTTCAGTTTAGCTTCCCAAACACAAATACACTGGGAAAAAGATATTCCATGTAAACAGTAAACCAAAAAGAGCAAGGGGAGCTATAGAAATATTAAACCAATCGTCTTTAGTTAAGCCAGGTACCAAGTCAAATATATTATTACATATTAATAAAATTGCATGCTAGGTATGCTGATATATGCCTGTGATCCCAAATTGTACCCTAGGTCACTCACTCTAGGTTACATGGCAAAACCTTGTATCAAGAAATTAAAACCAAAAAGGAATAACTACAGAAATAATATTCAATAATCACGGCTATGTGCCTAATATGATCACCAAAATGTAGCAAGTGAAAACTGTCGGACCGAAAGCACAGTTGCGACCTCAATATCGCACCCAATAACAAGATGACAACACAGAAAATAAGCTAAGGGTCTGGGGTTCAGTTCAGCAGTAGAGCATTTGTCTGCCTAGGTAATGCCGGGGGTCCCATCTCCAGCAAGACCAAATTTAAAAAAAAAAAAATCAAGAAAACAGAGAGCTTGAACAATACAGTAAGCCAACTAGAAATAATATATTCTACCCAAGAACAAGACATTATGAAAGGCAGGGCAATTCTTCTAACCAAAAAAGACCACCACCGTATGATCTAGCAATTCCACTTCTGATAATATGTCCAACAGAATAAAAGCAGTCTTAAAGAGCTCCTTAAGCAAAAATTATCATAGTAGCAATTTACAAGAGCTAAACGATAGAAGCCATCTAATATCTACCATGGATGAATCAATCAGAAAAAAATGTTTAAGCAAAAACAGAATTTTATTCAGCCTTAAAGGGGAATCTTATGCCACTTTTAAGAGTCAATGGGTTAAGTGCTCTGATCAAAGACAGATCGACAGAATGCCTAAAAATATGATCTAAGTATGTGCTGTCCACACACAACAGTCTCACTTGTTATGTAGAAATTCTGACACCTGCCACAATATGGATCTTTGAAGACATTACATTAAATGAAACTAGCCAGTTATAAAGTAACACTGTAGAGTTCACTTATATGAAGTACAAATCAAAATCTTTCAGACATACAAAAAAATGGTGGGTGCCAGGAACTAAGGGGAAGAACAGGAGCTACTACTTTAATGGGTGGGTATATAGGTTCAGTTTTCCAAGAAGAGATTATGAAGATGATAGTGCTGAAGGTGGTACAGCATTATGAATGTAGTAATCACCACCAAACTATACACCTAAAAATACTCAAGGGTCGATTCTGTTGTACTTTATTAAAAATTGGCCGAGGATATTGATAGCTTAGTTGCTAAGAGCACATGCCACACAAGAATAAGGACCTGAGCTTGGACCCCTTGTATTCATATAACCAGTTATATCTGAGCACCTGTAATGTCGGGGCTGCCTGGAGGGAAGTGGGCACAAGATAATCCCTAGAGCCTGCCTGCCAGGCTAGCCACTCAAAGTCTTCCTTGGGTGTCTGCAAAAGCATGTGGACAAACATGCTGTGGTGGTTTGAATGGGAATGGCTTATATATTTTTGTGACGGTTCCCAGTCAGTAAAACTGTTTGGGAAAGATTAGGAGGTGTGGTCTTGTTAGACTGGCTATGGTCTTACTGGAAGAACTATGTCATTGAGGGTGGCCTTTGAGGTTTCAAATGCCCAAGCTTGTCCCAATCTTGCGCTCTGACTACAATTTGCAAATCAGATGTGAGCTCTGAGCTACTGCTCCAGAGCCATGCTTGCCTACCTTCCAGAGCCATGCTTGCCTACCTTCCAGAGCCATGCTTGCCTACCTTCCAGTGCCATGTTTGCCTTCTTTCAGCTGTGCTCCTCACCACAACGTTTACGGATTTACCCTCAGAAGTGTAAGCAAGCCCCAACAAAATGCTTTACTGTAGTTTGTAAGTTGCCTTGATCATGGTGTCTCCTCACAGTACTCCTTTTTTTTTTTAAAAAAAAAAGGGGGATGTGTGGAATATGTTGAGTCTAAGGCAGTAAGATCAAAGGTTCGAGGACAGCCTGAGCTACAATGTGAGAAAAGAAGAGTGGATTAAAAAGGGCTATCTGTTCAGTATATCTCTTACATAAGCACCAAAAAACCAGACCTTTGTACAGAAGACTTTAGAATAGTCAGAAGCTATCACAGAAAACATTCTTCTATGGCATTTGGTAGTAGGTAATTTTAGTTTCTCTACTTTAATGGGATTTTAAAAATGTGATTCTAAGTAATTTTATTAATAAGCTTGGAGAAAGTTAAGATAAAACATTTTTTATATGTCTCTGGGGCAGGAGAGATGGCTCAAAAAACAACTAAGACTGTTTACATTTGTTTGAAGCAGTGGTGTAACAAAGTCCAAGCTTGGCTCAAATGCATTGCTCTCTACCCCCAGCACAGCAATCTGTATTATGTAAAACTGTGTATACTTTAGCAGTTCCCAGCATACTTGTTTATTTGGGTTATTTATAGTGATCCATTAGGTTCTTAGTTCCACAATTTGATCTCATTTTCTCCTTTGTATTGTCCCAAGTTCCTACTACAACATTTTACAAGGTAAGCATTAAGTACTTCTTAAGTCAATGCCAAAATACTTAAGAAGCATTGGTGGGGGAGACAGAGACAGAGCAGAGAGACAGAGACTCTCTTGTACCCCTTGACAATCTGAAACTTTTGTTTTAGAAAAAGTCTTGAGGAGAGGGAGGCAGAGCAGCACAGACATACAAAAATCATTGGATCTTGGAGTGTAAGGACATTTTAAATCACAGCCCAAGATCATTAAAAACAAAACATCAAAGGCCAGGCTGGTATCCTGTTGGTAGATCAGCAAAATAACATAGCTCCCCCGATAGTGCTACTTTAGTAAAGTTTTCAGCCAGCAAGCCCCACCCAAGAACATAGCTTCCCAAAAGCTTTTTAGATCTTCATCCTCAGAACTGAGCACATAATAAAGAATAACAGATATTCAGGGAAAACTTCGAACATGAAACTCAAATACCAAAACAAGCAGTGAGGAAGAAAAACAAAACTCGCTGGAGGAAGCAGACCACCAAGAAGAAAGTAACTTAAAAATTAAAAACCAGTACTCATAGCAACCCTAGAGACAAGGGAAGGCACTGCAACCATGAACCAGGACAGAAGTTCAAGTCAACCCACTAGAAAGCAGCCAGGGTGAGAAAAGAGGTGTAGAAAGCAAACTCAACATCTGAATAAGAAATTCCTAAGAAAGAAGACAGAAAAGAAATAGAGAAAGAAACCAACCGATTAATTTGAGAAAGTTTTAGGCAAAGGTAAAATTAAAAGGCCAACTAATGATCCAGGAAAATGGATGAAAACAGACTCCTTTTAAAGTATGCACACGGGAGAGGGGAGGGAGGAGACTGGGTAAGGAATCAGGATGGCTTTAGACTTCTCAACAGTCTAACATCAATAAAAACAATGGAACAATGCTGCACTATCAAGATGGAAAATTACTTCAGGATTAGACTCATGTAACCACTACAATTGTCACTACTCTAGCAAAACAGAAAAAAAAAATGTTTTCAAACTTGCAACTCTGAAACAAACACCTTTGTTATTGACAAACTACATTCAGGAAGCGCCTGGAGGATGTGCTCCAGTAAGGCAAGATGAAAAAAGAAAATCAAGAAAGTGAAGTCTATTTAATCCCAGCACTCAGGAGGTAGAGGCAGGCGGATTTCTGAGTTTGAGGCCAGCCTGGTTTACAGAGTGAGTTCCAGGTCAGCCAGGGCTACACAGAGAAACCCTGTCTCGAAAAATGAAAGAAAGAAAGAAAGAAAGAAAAGAAAGAAACAAAGAAAAGAAAAGAAAGAAAGGAAGGAAGGAAGGAAAGAGAGAGAGTGAAGTCTAAGTAACAGAAATCCTACACTAGCGGTCTGAAGAGCGTGACAGTAAAGTTACCCAGGACTACCTGTGCTCCAGTAACATGTGAGGAAGCTTTCACTGTTAGGAGAGGAAACCTGAAATTATCCAACATTTTAAAATGTCAATTTAAAGACTTTAAAATAGAATTAAGATAAATACACGGGGGCTGTAGAGATGGCTCAGTAGTTCACTGCTCTTCCAGAGGTACTGAGTTCAATTCCCAGCAACCACATGGTGGTTCACAACCATCTGTAATGAGGAATCCGATGCCCTCTTCTGGTGTGGCTGAACACAGAGACAGTGTACCCACATACATGAAAAAAAAAAAAGATAAATACATAGAAAACTCAAACCAGAGGGGGGAAAATAGTCACAAACATTGATTTAGTCAAGGTTAGCAAAGGTCAGCATATGAAAAAGACAAGAGATGGAGGTGAGCAGAAAACACAAATTTCAAACTAACAGATCATTCCTTTAAAAAAAAAAGCATAAATATTGCAACACTGCAATTTACATTGACATAGGAGTAAAACACAAAAGCAGTTAGATAAAAACACTGCCTCTGAGGAAAGGAAATCTGGGATGGGATTTGGCTTCCCTAGCTAACCCCATAGAACCGTCTTGATTTAGGACCCAAGGTGCTCAGTGTTAGCCAGAGGGAGAAGTACTTTTGTCCTAGCAGAGTCAAGAAAGATGAAATGTAAGGTCATAAATTATATCTTCAAATATGGGTAGCTTTCAAGAGGCCAATCAATACAAAGACAAAGGTGCTGAAGCCATACCTCTCTCTCACACCCCAGAAGTTTGTGACAGACTAGTGGAATCCGATTTTTGCGTGATGCCAGTTAAAGAGGTCTGAAGCAGTGTGAAACCACGGCATCCAGGCTGGTCTAGTACATAAGCAATGCTTTTTCTGCTAAGTTGTACCTTTTAGTTTTTTCAATGGTCTTTGGCTAAAACCTTGATAAAATCCAGCTCTTTCTTCCTCCTAAATTCTCCCACCATTCTTGGTTCATTTCTTCACTTACTACTATCATCCAGGATCATATCAACAATGGACATGGAAAAAGAAATTTCATTTACTGCTCGATTCCCAATATAGTACAGTCCTTCATTAACTCAATTAAATACCATGAAATAAAACCTGTCAGTGTGCCAGCTGCAGCCTCCTTCTATGTCACGAAAACTATTGCTGAGATGCAGAATCTAGTCATTGACTGACAGAGACACTAATCTGAAAAGCTAGGAATGACAACAGTCTTAGCGGCAAATAGTGATCACTGCTAGTTGGAAAATGTGTAACCAAAATTTGAAGAACAAAAACATCAATAAGAAGAACCAGTTTTCAAATAGATCATTTCAGTGTAAAGTTCCTAGGTAGAAGCAATGACTCCTTATTTCACTCTGTCTACCTACAACAGCCTTACAGAATGCACAGTTTAAAGACAGGATTCAACTACTAAAACAGGCATCCTTTAGAATAGGTGCTCCTTAACACATGCTTTTGTCCTTGTATATACATGCTTCTACTGGATTTGATTTTATTTGTTGAGCACTAAATTCACGGTCTTATGTAGGCTAAGCAGTGAGCTATGTACTATACCCCAATATTTCTGAAGTTTATTTTATGAGAATGAGGACTCCATTTTTAGTTTTGTTTGTTTGTTTGGTTGGTTTGGTTTTGGTTTTTCGAGACAGGGTTTCTCTGTGTAACCCTGGCAGTCCTGGAACTCACTCTGTAGACCAGGCTGGCCTCGAACTCAGAAATCCACCTGCCTCTGCCTCCCAAGTGCTGGGATTAAAGGCATGTGCCACCACTGCCTGGCAAGGACTCCGTTTTAAAGGTACAATTTTCATCAATAATTATACTCAAATACACAAAAAGTTGTTTACTAGTTTTACTAAGTGGTTTGGGATGTTAGACTCTTAATAGTTGGAAGAGACTATGTGAAGTCATATCCAATTCAACACAGAAGTTTGCTCTATAATATTATTACTCTACCATCACCAATTGGCTGCACTAGAAAAGCCATCAAACAAATCTACTTCCATGCTTTGCCTTTAGACCTTTATACCAATGACATAACAGAAGTTAACAACTGAATTAAACCAAACCACCCCCTTCTTTAAACTCAAGTGGTTTTTTTTTTTTTAAAGATTTATTTATTTATGTGTATGAGTACACTGAAGTTGTCTTCAGATACACCAGAAGAGGGCATCAGATCCCGTTACTGATGGTTGTGTCCACCATGTGGTTGCTGGGATTTGAACTCAGGCCCATCCGGAAGAGCAGTCAGTGCTCTTAACAGCTGAGCCATCTCTCCAGCCCGCAACTCAAAGTGGTTTTTCCATATAAACGCTACAATCTGGCTCCAGCTAGCCTTCAGGACCTGCGATCACGTCATACTTTATCTCTGCCACTCTGGAACCTAGCCCTCCAACTACAGCTTTTCCACTTCAGACACAGACACACACACACACACACACACACACACACACACACACGAGAAATACCTCCAAGAGAAAGAAAAAAAAAAAAGAGAACCTGTGATGTCTTTCTCGAAGGAGATAGATACAGGTAGGTAGGTAGGTAGGTAGATAGATGTATCTCATCATCTAAGCTCAATTTACCTTCTCGAAATCAGAAATCTGTTTACTGTCTTAAATTTTCCGACTAATCAGGGCTTTAAACGCAACCTCTGATATTGATTTGAGCTGGATTTCAACTTTTTGTATAACTTTTTTTGGTGGGGGGGGGAGGGGATTGGAGGCAGAACTTCAAAGCAATGGTAATTTTTCCTCCTCACGAAAATAGGACATTCCTACACAACAATCATTTGAGGAGGTTCATCCTCTCCTCCCCAAACAGAATATAACCTGGACAACTAAGAGAGGACACCATGCCTCTGCAAGGCAATTATTGAGAATTATAATCTTTAAAAATTAAATCTGAGAAATGACTAGAGAGCAACTCCTGAGATGGGTCAAGCCAGATGTTTTCACAGCACCGAAACTGGGAGGGCGCAAGCAGCAATAAATACTAAAGTCTAAAAGAAACCTAAGGGATCATCTGCCAAAGCTGAAGCCCCTAAAGGTGTACTAGTCCAAGGTCAAGCCGCCCGTTAGTGGTCAAGTTAGGACAGGCAGCCAGATCCTCCAAACCCACTCATTCCCCCGAAATCTTTTCGGTTGGTTTTGCAGACAGCGCCGGGAGTGCCAAAGCTCGGGAATCAGCAGGGAGGCGGGAGCAGTACAGACAACAGGAAGAGGGAGAGACCCATGGCAGGGAAGGAGGGTCACTTCTCCCACGTGTCTGGAAGCCTGCTGTCCAGCCGACTTGCAGTGCTCACCTGTCTGGAGCCCAGAGGCGGGTGGTACGATCCCGGGACACAGACACAAAGGCTCCCGGCGGGTAGAGGCAGCACACCAGGCCCCTCACGTCCAGTTCGTGACCCGGGAGCGAGCAGCTCAGCCGGTATCTGGCGGCACCGCTCGCCATGGCCAGCGTGGATTCCGAGCCCGGCTCCCGGGCACAGCGCGAGACTCGTCCACAAGCCCGAGCCGGCGTGCGCCAGGCTGCGGACCGAGACCCGCCTGCAGGAGAGGGGCGCCGGAGACCGGAAGAGCCAGTCAGCCGGTACGGAAGGACCGCGGGGGAAGGGGCGCGCCGAGCGGACTGAGTGACACAGCAACCCTAACTTACACAACCGGAATTCATCATCCGCCACAGCCCGCGGTGACGCAGAGTGTGTGCGTCGGGCTGCTGAGGCATCACGGACCGAAGCTCTCTCCCCTTCTGCGCCCTGGATCGCGGGCCGAAGAAGGGACGGTGAGACCAGGAAGTTCTGCCTAAGCGCCGGAGGTACGGGTCCTATCAGAACCCGGTTCATTTCAGAGAAAAACCGAAGATCTGTAGTAGTTTAAGGGGATAAATATGAACTACAAATCCCACAATGCCGCGGGTGGTTCGCCTGCGCGCTGAATCCGGATGTTTTAGATCTAGGTGCTGGGCTTGACTACTCAGAGTAGTGGAGCAAAATTGCTTGTTTGACTTACTCCTTACGTTATGATTTGTTTACCCATTTTCTACATGCCTCTGGAGAGTCTCCCAAGATTTTCATCAGTTAATTGCTTTTTCATTTAAAATGACCTAATCTGAAACCAAAGTAGGACCTTTTAATCAACTTACCTTCACCTCACGCTATGTTCTTACCTATAGTATCAGATTTTGCAAATAAATACTATGCTCCAGGTCCATCCTTTCCTAACGTGACCACTATTTGCCCCAAGTTTGGCTGAGAAGATCTAACGGGACGCAGAGAATATCTTTAATTATTTAAAAGGTCTTACTGTAGCTCAGACTAGCCTCAAACTCCTGTTTTCTTGCTCCAATCTCTGAGCGCTTAAATTACAGGTGAGAATACATATTTTTAGCCAAACCCCGATGGTACTGGTAGGTGCCTCACTACACTGCATTGAGAGTGTCAGTCTACTTTGTAGTAAAGTTAGCCTTCCGTATTGCAGCACGGCATGCATCACACCACAAACCTATGTTAAGCTGCCAAATCCAATTTGTGTGTTATTCTTCACTCTTCTTAAAACCTTCACTCTATGCTTGAAGTCACCATTCCTCTTTCTCTCTCTCTCTCTCTCTCTCTCTCTCTCTCTCTCTCTCTCTCTCTCTGTGTGTGTTGCTCTTGACTTTAGCCCTGAAATGTCAAATGTGGACATTTTAAAACCTCTTCTGCCACTATACTCACTTACTGGGTGAGCTTTCCCCGATTCATATTGTCAAACTTTGAATATTTCCAGCTGTCTATTAGAATTTTCTTCCTATTGGCTTAAATTATTTTAACATTCCCTAGTTTTCCTGCCTCTTTTCTCCAGCCAGTTCTACACCCCAAGTAAGATTCTTTTTCTAAACACTAGATTTAAGTATTATTCCCTTTGTTTGGCACCCCCAATAGCTTTTCGTTCTTAAGAATACACTGTTATATAAGGCCTTTCCCATTTCCCTAAGTTATTTTACTAAGGTCATTTCCTTTAGGTATGTGTCTGCCTCAGCCATGTTGAATTTCTCAACTTTCTCCGAATACACACACCATGTTGTTTGGAGTTGGTGCTTCTAGATTCCTAAAACAAACAAACAAACAAAAAACAAAAACCAACTCTAAGGGAGGCTGATGCAGGAGGCTCATGAGATTGAAGCACAGCCTATACAGTGAGTCCTAGGTCATTCTGGCTACAGGAAGAATTCCTACCCTAAGAAAACACTCACACACACACCCCCACACACATACACACTACACACACCACACATGTCTCCTACACACCACACACACACATACACACACACACACCTCCCAACACACACACAAACACAAACTAATCTTTTCTCTATCTGTCACAGTTCAATACTGTATATCTTCTGGACCCTCCTAGTTCCCCTTTGGATCAATACAGTTTTATTTATAGCCACTTTAGCGTTCGTTGTATTATAGCATATTTGTATAGAAATCATTTCTGCAAGATTAAATTTTCTTAGGACATTTCACTCTTTTTTGATCTTTCTGTAGTTGCTGTTACTTTGTTCTGTTTTCCTTTTAATTTTTATTATATTTAGTCTCCCTGTGTGTATATTTGTGCATGGGTGTGTCTGTTTGTGCATTTCTGTATGTGTGTGTTTGTTCATGCACCAGGCCACACATATATAGAGGTCAAAGGACAGCTTACAAAAAGTGGTTCTCTTTTTCTACTGTGTGTTTCCTGAGGATCTAAGTCAGGTCCTCAGGCTTGGTGGGGTGGCAAGCAGCTTTACCCACTTAGACATCTCAGCAACCCAGGTTTGTTTTATTAAACAGTCTCACACACGCCTTGGTTGTGAGAGCAATTCACAGCCATCTTCTTGTCTGAGTGTTGTGATCATAGGGCTGAGCCACCACTGAAACCCTGAGGTTAATGAGACTCTGACTTTGATCATCAGTCTTAACTGTCAGATTTACTGCTTTCTATATGCTAAGTCCTCAGTGGATACTTCCCCACTATAGTACACCAACTAAAAATTCAATTCATGTTGTTCTCATTTTATCCAGTTATCCTACAAAGTAGTGAATATAATCTCCATCTCACAGATAAAGAATTTGCCTTGATTGGGGAAAAAAAAGAGTCCATTAGACAAAAAAAAAAAAAAAAAAAAAAAAAATTAGTCCTAATTTAGGACTGGAGAGATAGCTCAGTGGTTAAGAGCCCTGGCTTGCAGAGGACCTGAGTTCAGTTCCAAGCACTCCCATCATGGCTCACAACAATCTAGAACTCCAGATCTAGAGCACCAATACCCTCTTCTGCTCTCTCCAGGCACTATGTGGACATGGTACATATAAATATGTGTAGGAACTCCTACACAGCAAAATGAGTCTTTCATTTGAAATTTATTTTTATGTCTTTATATGAATGTTTTGCCTGCATATATGTGCACCACTTGCATGATTGGTATCTGGAGGCCAGGCTATCAGATAACCTGGAACTGGAGTTACCATGTGGACACCATGTGGATCCTGGAAATAAATCTAAGTCATCTGGAAAAGCAGCCAGAACAAGAGCTAAGCCATCTTTCCAGGTTCAATAAATAGAACTTTAAAGAACATAAAGAGTGGCCAAATCTTCCTCTGGGACTTTACACTTTAAAGAATCAAGTACATTTTTTTTTTTTTTTTGAGACAGGGTTTCTCTGTGTAGCCCTGGCTGTCCTGGAACTCACTCTGTAGACCAGGCTGGCCTCGAACTCAGAAATCCGCCTGCCTCTGCCTCCCGAGTGCTGGGATTAAAGGCGTGCGCCACCACTGCCCGGCCAAGTACCTGTTTTTTAGTCTTACTCCTAGAACACGTGGGCTCAGGACAGCTCTACTAGTTAATGTTTCCACAGCATGGAAGTGTGCAGTGGTTTTCCTTGACAATTATTTAGCTAACAACTGCACTATTTTAAAGTCATATAGCAAGAACATAACAGTTAACTGGACTTACATCCTGTTAACACTAAGATAAATTCTTGGGGCTTTTTTTGTCTAATTGTAACATCCTATGTTAAGGATTCAAAGGTTTAAAAACTAGAGGTTTCTTCTTTCATAAACCCTCTCTTATGCCTGAGGGCACATTGGAGAACTCTCCACAACATTAATAGTTCTTTCAAAGAAAATATATGAAATAGTTGCATATCCATATTGGCCATTTAAGTTTATATAAACTGGGCTAACGGCATATCTCAGTAGTTGAGGGTTTTCATAGTATTTATGAGACCTTGTGTTTGATCTTCAGATATAACAATAAAGGAAGCAAGGGATTGAGGCAGGGTAGGGTGTGGGAGAATGAGATAGGGTGGGGCAGGGTGAGGTAGGGTGTGGTGTCACACATACACACCTTCATTCCAGCACTTGGGGCAGAGGCAGGAGAATGTCTGACTTTGAGATCAGCCTTGTCTACATACTGAGACCCTGTCTCAAAAAATAAAAATAGAGGAGCTGGGTTTGATGTCATACATTTTTAATCCTGGTACTTGAGAGACAGAGACAGGTGAATATCTGAATTTAAGGCTAAACTGGTCTACAGAGCAAATTCCAGGACAGCCAGAGCTGCACAAAGGAAGATAAAGATACATATTACTGTTTTTGTTCTCAGTATGATGCTTTCAAGTATGACTTGGTTAAAAAAAAAAAATTGCCTAAATTCAGCTGGACTCAGGAGGCAGAGACAGGCAAATTTCTAAGCTTGAGGTATGGAAAGAAAGTTGGGGTCAGTATGGCCCAAAGCTGTAACTTAGGACAAATTTTGCCAAAGAAAAAACAAGGAATTTTAGCAATTAGTAATGATGGTGTATCATTGGTACATGTGTACAAAATTAAGATAATAGAATTTAAGTATGGAACTCTGGAAGTTGGCTACTCTGCTAGCATAAACTGACAGAAATAAATATGAAAAAACTATTTGGATTGCATACACAGAAGCAATCACATAGTATAAATGCTTGTGCCCCTAAATGATTCACGAGTGGCGAATGTTTTGACAGTGCTGTATGGCACTGCCATCTTCAAATCTATTGGGACACATTGGAAGCTATCCTGTGGCCCATGGGCACTTGTTGGCCATGCATGATAGATGCTGATATACCTCATGTCTATAGGTGTTTTAAGCTTTTGTTTATCATCCTAGTAGTTGAACCCAGGGTTCATATGAGCATGGCAAGCATATACTACGCTATATTCCTAACCCTTATCATGTCTAAAGGGAAAATAAATTTGGAATTATAGAAAATATTAAGGGGCTCTAAGCAGTTTTTGTAAAAACTCAGTAAGTTTGAAAAATGTACAATGCTGGGACAAAGTCTGGCTGACTCAAAGAACAAACCTCAGTTTGTGAGTGATTCTCTAAGGGACAGTTGTTTGTGACAAAAATACATCCAGCTGTGCTGACAGACTCTGGGCTTTTTTCCAGCAATGTGAGTTTAGTCTTCTCTGGTTAATGAGACTCTTCAGTAGAAAGACGCAGGCTTTCTGTTCCTCTTCGCTGCTCTGGTCAGGTTGAAAGGTAACTTTGGGGAAAGTTTCTTCCTGCACTGGGAGTGGGGGAAAGTTCCATTTTAAGGTGGTTTTAATTTACTTCTTTGGCCAAAGTGCCAAACCCTTGGATTAAGATACCAAATATAGGTGATCCTCAACTTATAAAGGAGCTGCTTTCTCACAAGCTGCAAATATCATAAGCAAAAATGTATTTAAGAAGTCAGAGTGATAACTCAGCAAGTAGAGATGCTTGTCATCTGACTACCTAAATTTGATCCCCAGAACCTCAGCAAAGGTGGCAGAACAGAACTGACTCCACAAGGTCATCCTCTGACACACACTGAAGTGTATGCTTCTGCGAGCACCCACACTCACACACACTACTCACAGTAACTAAAACTTTCAAAAATGCATTTAACATTAATTGAGCTATCAAGTATCATCTTTTATTATTTATATTAGCCTGCTGCTGGGCAAAAGCTCTTGGCGCGAATTGTATTCAATAAGGAAAAGTCAAATAGCTCCTATAGTCTGTTGATTAATCATGCATTTGTGGTCCACCATGGCTGGCTGGGGTCTGCAGCTTGCTGCATTTCAGTATTGCAACAGAATATTATAACATATTCCACCAGTCCATGGGAAAAAAAACCCAAAATACCACATGTGAACTGTGGCTTCTACCTAATACACATCGCCTCCACACTATTACATACTAAAAATCACCAAGGTTGAACTATTAATAGTTAGGAACCATGTGTATATACATGAAATAAAAAGTTAAAAGTGGCCGGGCAGTGGTGGCGCACACCTTTAATCCCAGCACTCGGGAGGCAGAGGCAGGCGGATTTCTGAGTTCGAGGCCAGCCTGGTCTACAGAGTGAGTTCCAGAACAGCCAGGGCTATACAGAGAAACCCTGTCTCAAAAAAACCCAAACAAACAAAAAACAAAAAAAATGTTAAAAGTGCATGAACACAACATGGTAGGAATCTTGTATTCACAGTTCTTTAAGACTGGAGGCTAAGAATACTTCCCCCAAATGGCTACTTTTAATAAAAGTCCAAGTCGCTTGGAACAGAAAGGGGAAAGATAAAATGGACTTCATCTCTTTAAAAAAGGCTTTGTTAAGTGTGTATGCACACCATTCACCATCTACGTGTGCCATGTTGCTCATGTGGAGGTCAAAGGACAACTAATAGGAGTTAGTTCTACTACATGGGGACCAGAGATCCAATTTAGGACCTCAGGCTTGGCAGCAGGTACCGTTACCAGCAGGGCAGTCTCTCTGGCTCAGCTTTAGCTTTAAAAATGGTTAGTAAAGAACTGAACAAGGACAACTGCATCAGGTAAGCTAATGTGGACAGGGAAAGGTTACAAGATCTGTCTGTGTCTTGTACTTTGTGTTAGACAAATGGTAATTGTTCACTTGCACAGATAAGACAGGGAGTCGTTCTCCCTCAGCATTTACTCTCAAAATGAAGCAAATTGCTATCTTGTTAAAATGGAGCCACTAAGCACATGGCCCAGCCTGAAAAGTACTGTTTTATATCATGTGGAGTTACCGAAGCAGGGTGCATCATGAAATCTATACAGCTCATTGTGTTGTACTTATCAGCAACGTAGAATATGAAAGAGTTTTTAAAGCAGATACTGTTCAACTTTCTTTTATATGATGTTGCATAAGATAAGATAATAGCTGTTTTCAAGCTTGGTGCTCAAAAAGAACAAAGATACTTTCCTGAAGCAGACAGCATTTTTTTTCTTGCTAAATACTGAGGAATGCTTTGGAAACATTGTCCAGATAATTGTTTAATTCATTTAGTAAATGTGAAAAATAATTGTGCTCTTTATTTATTTTCTTTAACACAAAAATATAATAATAATACATTGTTTGCACTAAAATCCAAAACCTCAAAAGGATAGTGTGCAGCTCTTCAAGCCTTTAACCAGTTTTCTTCTCTGGAGGCAACAATGACTACTGCTTTCCAGTATGCTTCCCAAAGATCATTTATTTATATGCAAGGACATGTTTCGTGGGAACACTTCTTCACCTTTCTTTAACCATATATCCATGTTGTTGGGGAAGAAATGAACTTTTCATCTACCCAACTGTGTACATTATCTTGGGATCATACAAATTAACAGAACAAAACCAAAATTGGGCATAGGAATGCAGGCTTGTAATCCCAGCACTTGCAGGTTGAAGGTCTGAAGCTATGTCGAAGGTTGAAGACCAGCCTGGGCTACAATAGGCTCTGTTCCAAAAAATGAAATAACTAACAAAATACAGATTAAAAAATGTGGAGAAAAAGTCAGTTTTTACACAAATTGGGCTAATAAAAGAAACAGTTGTTTCATCAAATGGTTTAAAGCATGCAGGCCCAACTTAGTACAGAAAAATGGGTATGTGATGTTAAAGAAAATAGTGTCAATGAGCAACACTCACTGATGCCTTAGAAAGTACAAGTGAGAATCCAAAAAAGCAAATTAGGAAGTGTGCTGATGATCCCCTTTTTATAGAGGTGTGCCTTTGTTGCTTCTGCCAAGTAGCAGTTCAAGGTCTCTTGATGGTCTCATTTCCTCTGTAGTTACACTGTTATGTTTTCAGATTGGAAAGCTGTGTGATGCTCCTTCTGCTTTCCGGGTGAAGCTCAAGGTCTTCAACCTGATCTAATCTTTGCTAACTGTAGGCTTCTAGTTAATCCTCACTAAGTCAATATTCAAGGGTATATTCAAAGCTTAGGGTCACTCTTTTTTAATGGTAAAATAGTCTATACTGTGTGAAGATTGCCTAGTTGGAGACACAAAGGTCCTTTGCACCTCCCGTGGATCACTAGGGAAACCATAACTGTTAATTATGCAGAGTTAGCTTTTCAAAGAAGGAAATACCTGTTTTCCACCTAGAAGGCCAAGTCTGGCATGGCCTTGGTGGGGACAGAATGACCCAGTCCCTGCCCCAGGGACAGGGCCTGTGAGCATGAGCCTCAATGAGTGTCTATGACTGTCTTGGGCATAAAGCTTGTTTGTATAATAATGTACATATTTTATATTCTTCCTTAAAAGAATGTTCTTTTGGTTAACATTAATTACCCCAATGATAATCATAGATAGCATGAGTCTTGGAGGCTTGGCTTGGCTAATGTTTTAGAAAATGGTAAATTCTGGGACCTTCAGGACAGTCCTTAAGGCTGTGGAAAAGAACTCTAAAAACATGAGTTCGAAAATATATAACTTCTCATCTGTGTAAAAATATAAGGATGTAATATGAATTAAAAGGGGCTTCACAAATCTAAAGGAAAAGAGGTAGTTACCCTAAGAGCAGGCAGATTCCTGAGTTCAAGGTCAGCCTGGGACAAAACCTTGTCCAGGCCCAGGCGTGGTGGGAATGGTAATTTCAGGAAGGGTTCCAACCCCATCTAGTTTATTATCTGTGCTAAACTGATGCTGGCAGATCTCTGAATTCTTTTGCCTCCTCAAAAGAAAATGGGTGCTTACTGTCTCCGGATGCTGATTCGTAGGTTAATCAAAAGGAAACCTGAAGTAAATGACTGGATTGATATGTAAATAAAGGCTGGGCTAATGATCTGCTGGAGGTGAGCTATCAAAAGAACTTTTTTTTTTTTTTTTTAAATTTTTAGAATAACAAAAGAGAGCTGCTTGTCTCAAGCAGAACATAGAGAGCTGTTTAGAGATCTCCAGAAAAGCAGATCAGGGAAAGAAAGCAGAACAGAGTGAAAGCGGGCTGGAAAGCTGTCTCCAGCAGAGCATAGGCTGCCAGCTTTGACCTACAATTTGACTTCAAGTCATTTGTTTTCCTGCTCCCAGACACCCCTTCTCTCAGGAACCAGAACCTAGCTGAGGCTGGTCCATGGCAAAAGCTGGTGAACCATGCTACCTATAGAGCCAGACCTCACTGAAATCCCCTGAATGTTTATCCCAGGTACTTCCTCCCTAGACCTTTTTCTTTAGCACTCACTTAACAGACCTCATCCTTTGGGGAGATGTCACAAGTACTTCATAGCCTGCAGACCTCTATGCTATCTCGGTAAGAGACCACACCAGATCCTAGGCCTTTAACCTATAGAACACATCTTCATGGTCACATGTACTATGCAAAGGAGCGCCTATATAGTCCCGGATTAAACTCTATAGTACAACTGGAAATGGAATAATAGTTGCCTGGAAACTTTTCCCCAAATTGTACTTTGGTTAAATATGCTTATAATAAATGCCAACACAAGGAAGAAAACTACACCCTAGAAAGTAATCTTTGTTCAACAAACCCAAAAGAAGATAGCCACACAAATATAAGAATAACATCGAAAATAACCAGAAGCAACAATCACTATTCCTTAATATCTCTTAACATCAATGGACTCATTCCCCA
Organism: Rhynchomys soricoides; assembly: GCA_019843965.1. Classification (NCBI taxonomy): domain Eukaryota; kingdom Metazoa; phylum Chordata; class Mammalia; order Rodentia; family Muridae; genus Rhynchomys; species Rhynchomys soricoides. Next base: position 5,373,407 of record JADRCH010000140.1, read on the forward strand.
ATAAAAAGACATAGACTAACAGACTGATTCATAAATAGGACCCAGCACTTTGCTGCATACAGGAAACGCACTTCAGTGTCAAAGACAACCAGTACCTCAGAGTAAAGGGCTGGCAAACAATTTTCCAAGCAAATAGTCCCAAGAAACAAGCTGGAGTAGCCATTCTAATATCAGATAAAATCAACTTTCAACCAAAAGTCACCAAAAAAGATGAGGAAGGACACTTCATACTCATCAAAGGAAAAATCTACCAGGAAGAACTCTCAATTCTGAACATGTATGCTCCAAATGCAAGGGCACCCACATTCATAAAAGAAACTTTACTAAAGCACCAAGCACACATTGTACCTCACACAATAAGGGTGGGAGACTTCAACGCCCCACTGTCATCAATGGATAGATCTTGGAAACATAAACTAAACAGAGACACAGTGAAACTAACAGAAGTTATGGACCTAATGAATTTAACAGATATCTATAGAACATTTCAACCTAAATCAAAAAAAATATACATTCTTCTCAGCACCTCATGGTACATTTTCCAAAACTGACCATGTAATCAGTCACAAAACAGACCTCAACATATATAAAAAGATTGAAATAATCCCATACCTCCTATCAGATCACTACCGATTAAGGCTGGTCTTCGATAGTAACAAAAACAACAGAGAGCCCACATACACATGGAAGGTGAACAGCACTCTACTCAACGATAATTTGGTCAAGGAAAAAATAAAGAAAGAAATTAAAGACTTTCTAGAATTTAATGAAAATGAAGGTACAACATACCCAAACTTATGAGACACAATGAAAGCAGTGCTAAGAGGAAAACTCATAGCTATGAGTACCTCCAAAAAGAACCTCCAAAAAGAAACTGGAGAGAGCATACATTAGCAGCTTAACAGCACACTTGAAAGCTCTAGAACAAAAAGAAGCAAATACACCCAAGAGGAGTAGACAGCAGGAAATAATCAAACTCAGGGCTGAAATCAACAAAGTAGAAACAAAAAAGAACTCTACAAAGAATCAACAAAACCGGGAGCTGGTTCTTTGAGAAAATGAACAAGATAGATAAACCCTTAACCAGACTAACCAGAGAGCATAGAGACAGTATCCAAATTAACAAACTCAGAAATGAAAAGGGAGATATAACAACAGAAACTGAGGAAATTCAAAAAATTATCAGATCCTATTACAAAAGCCTATACACAACAAAATTGGAAAATCTGGATGAAATGGACAATTTTCTAGACAGATACCAAATACCAAAGTTAAGTCAGGATCAGATAAACCATCTAAACACTCCCATAACCCCTAAAGAAATAGAAGCAGTCATTAAAAGTCTCCCAACCAAGAAAAGCCTGGGACCAGATGGGTTTAGTGCAGAATTCTATCAGACCTTCAAAGAAGACCTAATACCAATACTCTTCAAACTATTCCACAAAATAGAAAAAGAAAGAACACTACCAAATTCGTTCTATGAAGCCACAGTTACACTGATACCAAAAACTCACAAAGACCCAACAAAGAAAGAGAACTTCAGACCAATTTCCCTTATGGATATCGATGCAAAAATAGTCAATAATAATTCTTGCAAACTGAATCCAAGAACACATCAAAATGATTATTCACCACGATCAAGTAGGCTTCATCCCAGGGATGCACAGATGGTTCAATATCTGGAAATCCATCAATGTAATCCACTACATAAACAAACTCAAAGAAAAAAAACCACATGATTATTTCATGAGATGCTGAAAAAGCATAAATTCAATATCCCTTCATGATAAAAGTCTTGGAAAGATCAGGAATTCAAGGAGCATACCTAAACATAGTAAAAAGCAATATATAACAACGAGTGGAGAAACCAGCATCAAACTAAATGGAGAGAAACTCGAAGCAATCCCACTAAAATCAGGGACTAGGCAAGGCTGCCCTCTCCCTATCTATTCAATATAGTGCTCGAAGTTCTAGCTAGAGCAATTAGACAACAAAGGGAGGTCAATGAGATACAAATTGGAAAGGAAAAAAATCAAAATATCACTATTTGCCAATGATATGATCGTATACTCAAGTGACCTGAAAAACTCCACCAGAGAACTGCTACAGCTGATAAACAATTTCAGCAAAGTGGCCAGATATAAAATTAACTCAAACAAATCAGTAGCCTTACTATACTCAAAGGATAAACACCTTGAGAAAGAAATTAGGGAAAGGACACCCTTCACAGTAGTCACAAACAATATAAAATAACAAAACAAGTGAAAGATCTGTATGACAAGAACTTCAAGTCTCTGAAGAAAGAAATTGAAGAAGACCTCAAAAGATGGAAAGATCTCTCATGCTTGTGGATTGGCAGGATTAATATAGCAAAAATGACCATCTTGCTGAAATCAATCTACAGATTCAATGGAATCCCCATCAAAATTCCAACTCAATTCTTCATAGACTGAAAGAGCAATTCTCAAATTTATTTGGAATAACAAAAAACCCAGGATAGCAAAAACTATTCTCAACAATAAAAATAGTTCTGGGGGAATCAGCATGCCTGACCTCAAGCTGTACTACAGAGCAGTAGTGATAAAAACTGCATGGTATTGGTACAGTGACAGGCAGGTAGATCAATGGAATAGAATTGAAGACCCAGAATTGAATCCACACACCTAAGGTCACTTGATCTTTGACAAAGGAGCTAAAACCATACAGTGGAAAAAAGATAGCATTTTCAACAAACGGTGCTGGTTCAACTAGCAGTCAACATGTAGAAGAATGTGAATTGATCCATTCCTATCTTCCTGTACAAAGCTCAAGTCCAAGTGGATCAAGGACCTCCACATAAAGCCAGATACACTGAATCTAATAGAAGAGAAAGTGGGGAAAAGTCTCAAACACGTGGACACGGGAAAAGTTCCTGAACAGAACACCAATGGCTTATGCTCTTAAGATCAAGAATCTACAAATGGGACCTCATAAAATTGAAAAGCTTCTGTAAGACAAGGGACACTGTAAATAGGACAAAATGGCAACCAACAGATTGGGAAAAAATCTTTACCAATCCTACGTTTGATGGAGGGCTAATATCTCATATATCCAAAGAACTCAAGAAATTAGACTCCAGAGAACCAAATAACCCTATTAAAAATGGGGAACAAAGCTAAACAGAGAATTCTCACCTGAGGAAACTCAAAGGGCTGAGAAGCACCTAGAGAAATGTGCAACATCCTTAGTCATTAGGGAAATGCAAATCAAAACAATCCTGAGATTCCACCTCACACCAGGCAGAATGGCTAAGATGAAAAACTCAGGTGACAGCAGATGCTGGTGAGGATGTGGGGAAAGAGGAACACTCCTCCATTGCTGGTGGGATTGCAAGCTGATACAACCTCTCTGGAAATCAGTTTGGTGGACCCTCAGAAAAATGAACATAGTACTACCTGAGGACCCAGCTATTCCACTCCTGGGCATATACCCAGAAGATGCTCCAACATGTAATAAATACACATGTTCCACTATGTTCATAGCAGCCATATTTATAATAGCCAGAAGCTGGAAACAACCCAGATGACCCTCAACAGAGCAATGGATACAGAAATTGTGGTACATTTACACAATGGAATACTACTCAGCTATTAAAAACAATGACTTCATGAAATTCGCAGGCAAATGGATGGAACTTGAAAATATCATCCTAAGTGAGGTAACTCAATCACAAAAGAACAAACACGGTACATACTCCCTGATATTGGATATTAGCCCAAAAGTTCGGAATACCCAAGATTCAATTCACAGACCATATGAAGCCTAAGAAGAAGGAAGACCAAAAAATGGAGACAAAGTGTGGAGCAGAGACTGAAGGAAAGGCTATCCAAAGACTGCCCCACCTGGGGATACATCCCATATACAGCCATCCAACCTGGACGTTATTGTGGATGCTGGGAAGTGCTTGCTCATGGAAGCATGATAAGCTGTCTCCTGAGAGGCTCAGGCAGGGCCTGACAAATATAGAGGCGGCTGCTCGCAGCCAACCATTGGACTGAGCTTGTGGTCCCAGATTGAGCAGTTGGAGAAGGGCCATGAGGTGCTGAGGGGGTTTGCAGCTCCATGGACAGAGTAACAGTGTCAACTGGTTAGACTGCTCAGACCTCCTGGAGACTGGACCTCCAAAGAATACACATGGTGCTGGCCATATATGTGGCAGAGTAGGGCCTTGTTTGCCATCAGTGGGAGTAGAGACCGTTGGGCCTTAGGGTGTTAGATGCCCCAGTGTAGGGGAATGCTAGGGAGGGAAGACCGGAGTGGGTGGGTGGGTGAGGGAGCACCCTCCTAGAGGCAGGGGTAGGGAGAATGAGATACGGGGTTTTTGAAGGGGAGACGTGGAAAGGGGAAAACATTTGAAATGTAAATAAAGTAAATATCAAAAAAAAAAAATCTGCCTGGCATCAGCCTCTCTACAAGTTTAATCCAGCTTGATTAAGTCAAGTTGAACAGAGATTTATTTCACATGGACTGTGTCCTTGCCATCAGTAGAGCTTTCAGGGACCCCTTTAGTGCCTTAATTCATTTTCTTATGACAAATACTGCTCAAATGAACACATAATGCTGTAAGATTTGCTTTCTTTTTAACTAAGTGTGTGTGTGTGTGTGTGTGTGTGTGTGTGTGTGTGTGTGTGCGCTTTCTTGTTGGGCTATTTCCTATTGATTAGGGGCTTTGAGTTCCCTGGGGCAAGTTTCATCTTTGATGTCAGGATATGTAATTTTTTCTTCTTACTGTTTCTTCTTTGCACATGACTACTTAACAAACCATGACAAACAATGACCAACCAACAACCCACCCTGCCTCTCAAGGTCCTAGCATTTATATACCCTCGAAAAAGTCCTCAGACTTGCAGAAATATCTACAGGTGGCAAAATCCTGCTCTTGCTTGAGCATGAGGTAACTCATAGTCTGCTGCTGTGAACAATCTGAAGCAGCCCATATTCCATATTTAGGATTAAAATGAAAACATATTCTTATATTTCTATGCTTTTAAAAGAAACCAAAATTCCAGAATTCTCATTACAGGATTCTGTTGGAGTGTAAAAATGATTCTTGCTACTTCAGTACCCAGAAAGTTTATGTTTTTATAGACTAGAGAAATTATATAGTAAAAACATTGCAATTCATAGCATACAATAGCCTGGAATCTGAGCCAAGGTATTTCAGCTAGCACTGGTGTGCTATGACAGTATTAGGAATGCAGAATGTGCATGTGTTTAAGAACCAAAGCTTTTGTGAAATCTTGAGATGCAACATGGGTGAGTGTTGCGGTGCACACCAGATTCATTACCATTTGTTTCTAATTTAATTTTTGTTCACTGAATATTCAGAAAGATTTTACTATTGTAAATTTGAGGGGAACCCCCACATTCAATTAAAGCCCAGGAAAGTTCATGATCTACAATTTAAGAAGATGAGGTCTTCAGATAGAAAAGAACTTGACACAATGTACACTTAAATTACTCGGTTATTTGATGAAGCCCAAGTAAGTTCCTATAAACAACAACAACAGCAAAATCTTGGACTGTGGATGCTGCCCAGGGGTCCAGTGTCTGGCATCCAGTACCACAAAAAACAAGCAATCAAAAGCAAAATGAAAATGACCAAAGTCAAATAAAGTAGATTCCTTCCCCCTGGACGCTGAGAGGCTATTCCATGAGGAGATGCCCTGTTCTGTATTATTTTCATCACATAAAATATACAGGAACAGACACATTGCTGACTACCGAAAGGATTTATAGCAAAGTAGACTATTCAAAATTGTCATCACCACATGTCCTGCCAACTGTTACATCTGTCAGTGTTCTTAACTGGAAGGCACAGAAACTGTAAACTAAAAGCAGAAAAATGAACGTATTAAAGTTTATTAAGAAGCTGGGTATTGGGCTGGAGAGATGGCTCAGCGGTTAAGAGCACCGAAGGTCCTGAGTTCAATTCCCAGCAACCACATGGTGGCTCACAACCATCTCTAATGAGATCTGATGCCCTCTTCCCGTGTGTCTGAAGAGAGCAATTGTGTACTCATATACATAAAATAAATAAATCTTTAAAAAAATAAAAAGCTGGGTATGGTGGTTCAAGTTTTTAACGCCAGTATTTAGGAGAGGCAGAAAGATCTATGTAACCAGGCTGGTCTACATAACAAGTTCCCAGGATAGGCAGGGCTTGATAGACAGACTGTCTAAAATTAATCAAACAAAAACAAAACAGTCTCCCAAAAAAAACATTATTAAGGAATCTGGCAGAACAGGCTACAAGTTTCTTTTTTCTTTTCTTTCTTTTTTTCTTTTTCTTTTTAAAGATTTATTTAATGTATGTGAGAACATACATTATGTATGCCACTGTCTTAAGACACACCAGAAGAGGGCATCAGGTCCCATTACATATGTTTGTGAACCACCATGTGGTTGCTGGGAATTGAACTCAGGACCTCTGGAAGAGCAGTCAGTGCCCTTAACCACTGAGCCATCTCTACAGGCCTCCTCAAGTTTCTTGATAAAGATATTGAAGCTTGCTGTTGATAAACCTTTAATCTTAACCTGGATATAGTTGCTGGGGCTGGCATCCCTCCTTAAATAGACCCCTGATGTGCTCCTTAGTTCACATTCATTTTCTGGGTGTGAGCATAGGGTTAGATTGGAGCTAGCAAGCAATGAACTCAGATTCCACTATTAGGGACAACTGGAGGAGACAATGTAGTCACTCTCAGTTTCCTATAGAGGAGTTGGCCTGGGTAAGTTAAGAAATCCGTCTAACGTTTAGTTATGAAAACAAACAAAAACCAAATTCACACCACGAATGGTTCCAATAAGATACTTATTACTCTGGGCTACTCAGTGATTTAGAAGCCAGAGCCCTTGTTTTAAAACAAATTCTCTTAAGGACATTCAAATTACTTACATACATAGTCTTTCTCACAAACTTAGGTTAAAAAAAAAAAGTACTCTGGTGTTAAAAAGATTAAAGATTTCTTCCAAGAAAACAGCGCAGCGAGTTGGGAAAGGTAAGAGAAGAGGGAGGGTAGAAACTTCTCAAAGCTCGCGAGATCCCCCCCCCCCCTTTAAGTACCGAGATCTGAGGCGCAGCGCCAGCCAATCACTAGGGGCGTTTTTCGTCGCGGTGACCGTTGCTAGGATACGCGGCGTCTCCCGGACCTCTGTTGCCCTGCGCCCCCGCTGTCCACTAGTGAACGGTGAGACGCGTAGCTGACGTTCACGTAGACTCCTCAGAAGTTCGTGTTGCGGGGCCTAGCGGCGCCTCATTCACACCTGGCAAGGTGAGACATCTCAACTTCCGTGCCTTTTCTCTGCGTGCCTTATGGTTCTGTGGCGACTCTGACTCGCTCCAAACGGAACAAACTCGAAATCGTGGGCTCTTGGCTGTTCTATTACTTGGGGTGGGAGGCTCGGCCTGGGAAGTTCCACACTACGCCTGGACCGAAAGGATGCTCCAACCCGGGGAAGGATACAGATGCCTCTGAAGGAGGGGGCGGTCAGCGGGCCACAGGGCCAGGGACGCCGCAACTTTGGGCTTAATACAAGTCAGAATGGTTGGGTCACGGAGGATAATGGTAGTAATAACAACAAGGAAAACAAAACAACGTGATGCTTTCCATGTAAGAACTAAACTTAACAACAATTCTGCAAAATAAGGACTCCTGGCCACACTTTTGTTTTAGAGAAAACGCACCCCAAAGGCGTTGTGTGCCAAGTTTATGTAGTGGTTACTGTAGAGGTACACTTTGTATCCTTAATTCCTGTGGATTCAGAGATTGTGTGAATACTGGCCTCCCTCCGTGATGATGTGAATTTGAGTCGAAGAACCCCAGAGATAGGGGTGTATTTGTTTTAAGAGAGCCCACCTCCCGTTTCTCTTTAACACAAGTGGGACTAACGTAAGTTAGGCCTTTCCCACTACAGTGAAGCAGTGGTAAACAAAAAACAATTTTTTTTATCTTGTACATTTTCTCAGTTAATAGGAAAGCTAGAGTAACAGTTACTAATTGTTCTGAGATTACTGGATTTTTTTTGTTTTGTTTTTACTACTTTTGAGTTTTGACTATAGGACTTTTTGTTTGCAAAAATACTGTTGATGTCTTTGTATAGTTCAAAACCATAGGGATATGGCGCTAATTGGAATACGAAAATTCTAAGGTTCCCTCCTTCTCCCTTCCTTCCATCACAGCGATGTACCACCATACCTGATTTATTTTAAAAAAAAATTTAAATTAAAATTGTAAGTCAAAATAGACATATCTTCCCAAAAATGTATCTTTTTTTTTTTTAAGGTTTTTTTTTTTCTCTTAGTGGTGCTGGAGGATGGTTGAAGTAATAGTAATTTCTCTACCACTGAACTACCTTCTGAGCCCAAATATAGCAAATTTTTGTAATTGGGAATGCCTTTGTATGGGAGGACATTGAGAGATACACAAACATAGTTTCTGCTTGCCACTGAATCAGATGCTGAAGATTAAAGATATGAGCCAACTCTTGTTCTCAAGGGAAAGGAAGACATAAGCAGGTTCCTTCAGCTACTGTGATAGGTACTGAGTCAGAGATGTGTGCAGGCTATGTGGTAGCATATACAACAGTTCAATAAGCTCTCAGAAGGTGGAGGTGCTTTAGAATAGTCCTGGAAGAATTCTGAGAAAAGGCAATGTGCAAGATGTCTGTCGGGCAATGAGACTCGTTAAGAGGTTGTTGTAATAGGACCACCTGAACTGTGAGGCTTGACATTGGATGCCAGTACTGTAACAGTAGGAAGTGTGTGTGTGTGAAGCATTTGAAGGAATTAATTCTCACAATGGGAAGTGAGAGGGGAAACATCAAGGACCAAGTTTCTGACTTGTATGAGTAGGAGGTACTACCAAGAGGAAGGGCAGATTTGGGGGATATGATAGATTTTTCATTAATTATATACATTTGTCTCGAAAACAATTAGACTACATATGAGTGGAGAAACTAATTATTTGTATCTAAAACCCTGATGTTAATTAAGTGTGCTGGGGAGATAAGGAGCTATGAATCTTTAGCTATTATCTGCTAAAGCCTTGAATGTGGATGTAATGGTCCAAGCAGAGCTTAGAGAGAAAAACAAGACTATGGGTGGCATTATGTATCGCCTTTAGAGCATATAAACTGAACTAGTACTGCCTACTCCAGGATCAACAACCAAGTAGAGGATGAAGGAGACTGAAAAGAGAAGTAGAGTAGGCAAGTGCCATGCTGATGATTTCACATTGAGTACACAACAGTCAGAGATGACATTACATCCCTGTAATATTGACAGAGGGCATTACATGCAGAGGTAGAAATCTAGGAGGTAGTGGGAATAGGCTACTGGGTGAAGCTTGATTACATAAGGAAGACTTTCTGCACGGTTTAGAGGTGTTTGCAGGACAAATTAGTTTCTGTGGTTAGGAAAAAATTGAACATGACAAGAGATTGAAAAAAGTAAATTTTAAGGCTAACTGCAGCAGTGGGGATACTATTTCAAGGGAGATGAAGTATATGAGCTATGTAAAGGGTTAAAGAGGGCAAATCAGAATAGAGTTTACTCTTGAATGAGAGAGGGATAGCTGTTGATACTGGATCAGGATGTACTCGTTTGGTTAAGTGCTCGAAAGGCCCTGGAGTTTATGTCCTAATTGTCTCAGATTTCTAGGAAATCAAGTTATTTGATGAGAGTGATAGGAACACACGGGGACATGATTAAGGATTGGATACACCAAGAATTACGAGTACCTTGCCTTTGCAGAGATGGAATATTAAGGAAGGAATATTGTAATAAATGTAGCTCATGCTGAAGTGTACATGTGAAGTCAGAGGACGAGTTTGTAGTTAGTGTTCTTCTTCCACCTTTACAAGAGCCCCAGGGATTGAACTCATATCACCAAGCTTGCTTGACAAGATTTTCTCCCCAAATGAACTGTTTCCCTGGTCCCAATCCCATAGTTCTAAATGGACTGTTAAAGTAAAATTTGAGTAAAATTAAAGCTAATTTTGACTTGCAGTAGTATCTGAGAATGGCAGTGTGCGAGAAGAAAAAAAATCATCTTGAACTGGTTGTTTGAAAGAAGGGTATAATGAACTACTAGTACTTTGGTGTATGAGACCTCAAAGGAAAATTGAATTTTTTTTTTTTTCAAACAGTGGTTAAAGTGAACAATGGCCAGTAATCACAAATCTTCAGCCCCTCGCCCTATTTCTCGGGGTGGAATAGGGCTAACAGGAAGGCCTCCTTCTGCAATAAGACCCCTATCTGGGACTGTTCGAGTGGCAACAGCAGTAAGTTGGAAATCTGCAATGACAGACTTTACTGTATTGTTCTTTATTCTTCAAACAATATTATTATATGAAAAATGTTTTGGAAATATGTAAAATACGATGTTCAAGAATAAGTCCATTATCAAGGGATTATGCTCACTGATTATCATATTTTAAAGCTATAAGAATTTACTTCTTATGGTGCTGGGATCAAACACAGGGACTTGTACATATTAGGTGAGAATAAAGTTATCATAACTAAAATTGTGCAGTGTGTTTTAGGATCAAAATCAAGTGAGATAAAATAGACAAGAAACAGAATCAAGCATTTGTAAGAATTTTATTAAGCATTTCAAATTAGTTAAAAACACGTAGAATATCTTGAGACTTTGCCTCAAACTTAATTCTTAAAGCAAATTTTTGTTTCTTCTTGTATCATTTATTAGGTTTACAAAAAGTGTAGAAACTTGATATTTTAAACAGTTTATAACTGGTAGAGGAAAATATTCATAATTAATATAAACTTGATAAGTCTGAGGGCTTTCTAATGATGATAGAAAAACCAAATACTTGAAAATGTTTTTAGTTTTTTTATATGTGTGGTTCATAACTTTTTAAAAATTGAGACAAAAGCTAGCAGTGCACCTTTAATCTCAGCACTTGGGAGGCAGAGACAGGTGGATCTCTGTGAGTTCCAGTCTAGCCAGGTTTACAGAGCAAGTTCCAGGATAGCCACAGCTAAACAGAACAATTATGTCTCAATAAACCAGAGAGAGAGAGAGAGAGAGAGAGAGAGAGAGAGAGAGAGAGAGAGAGAGACTCTGACTTCCTAATATAGACTGGACTATCTTTGAATTCAGACTCTCCTTAGAGCTTAGACTGTGCCACCACACACATCAGTGTTCAGAATCTTAAAATGAAAAAGCAAACTAACTAATATGTATGAGTTTATTCTAGATTAAAGTTATAAACTCATGTTCAAGTAAAATTTCGTGAGTTTTTATTTATTTTTTGATACTGGGGAAGAATAGAATTATAAATTGGGTTAGAAATCATTTAGAATGGAAATAACAAATGGGAGAGAAGATATAATAATAGCCAAATATAAATACATGAATGTTATTAGTAAAATTTTTTGATTGTCACAGAAATTGAGAAAAATATTTTAAAAAGTTAAGATAGTGGTATAAGTCAGTAAGTCAGTAGGAGAAATACATTTGAAAAAGTATGAAGTTTACAAGCTGATCATTCTAAGGTAAATAATAGCCCACAAAGATGATTACATTTTCATTATTACAATATTTAAAGACTTATTTTACATGTTGTTAGAAGTGAAATGGACGGCTAAGACACTCTGCAGACTGAACTAGGAGAACTGTGAATTCAAAGCCAGACTGGGCTACATAGGTTCCAGTCATCCTGGAAAAATAGCAAGATCCTATCCAGGCCAGGATTGGACAGTAGCAATACTGTGTCTCAGAAAAGAAAGAAAGGGAAACCCATCCTTTTCTCTTTTGTTTATACATATGGTTTTGAGTAACTGAGAAAGTACGTAGCTCTGGTATTCAAGCTCCAATAATAGGCTGATTTTAGAAGAAATATAATACTGAGTCCTGTGTTTAAAGAAGAACAGCATCTCCCCCCCCCCCAGCTTTTATGATTTATCTAGACTTTAAGATAATGGTATCATATCATTATAACCTAAAATGTAAATAATTTTCTAAAGTCTTCATATATGTGGTATCTTTTTCTCTTGTTCTAGTAATAATTGATGCTTTTGGTGCTTGTTAATTAAATACTTGCAAAAGTAATCTGAGAATGTATTGCCCAATTCCTATTTGCCATGTACTTTACTTGTGTGATGTCATTTTGAAATGAGTGGTGTTCACTGTAAAACAGTCAAACAGCGGCTGACTGGGGAGCTTCTTCCTACTCCAGGCATGGTCAGCTGTTTGGGTTGTATCTTATCAGATTTTTCTGTGCATTTACAGACACAAAACCACATATGCATATGTAGCTTGTGGTTTGATTCAAAATCAGGATAATATTCTGTTCATTGTTAGACTTTTTGCCCCTTTCAGTAATATCTTTTGAATAGTCTTCAAGTGAGTATACGAGTGAATATATACTCATTATAATAATGCTTGAAACACTAGATTCTATAAAGGAGAAAATCAACTGTAATGTCATTATGTAGAAATAATAATACTAGCCGGGCAGTGGTGGCACACGCCTTTAATCCCAGCACTTGGGAGGCAGAGGCAGGCGGATTTTTGAGTTTGAGGCCAGCCTGGTCTACAGAGTGAGTAAACCCTACAGAGAAACCCTGTCTGGAAAAAGCAAACAAAAAAGAAGAAATAATAATACTTTAATTTTTTCTTAACGTTTTTTTATTTGTCTGGGTGGAAGTGGAGGCACATGCCATGATGCCCGTGAAAGGGTCAGAAGAATACCTGTGGGAGTCAGTTCTTTCCTAGTATGTAGGGCCCAGAAATCAAGCACAGACCAAAAGGTATGGCACTAAGTTCCCTTATCTAACTGACCCTACTTAAAAAAATTTTTAGGTAGCTTTTGCTATGTAGTCTAAGCTGGCCTTGAACATGTAAATTTTGTAGAGTTTTAATTTTTATAAAACTTCTCTTTATAGTCTTATGCTAGTAGATATATACTGTTTCCCTGGTTTAATAAAAGTATAAATTTTCTTCTCATTTAGATGCCACCAGCAACAGCAAGACCAGGTTCTCGTGGTGGTCCCCTAGGGACTGGTGGAGTTTTGTCATCTCAAATCAAAGTTGCTGACCGTCCTGTAACCCAACAAGGTTTGAGTGGAATGAAGACTGGCATGAAAGGTATTTATTTTATGAAGATGAATATATTTTGTTCCAAAACTATTATAGCACATCTTAATAAATGAGAAATGTAGCTTGTAGTTCTTACTTTTCGACTTATAAAATTGTTAGATAACAGAGTGCATGTGGAATACATTGTGAATTAGAAAGCTATGTGCTTATGTATAATATGGATATTATCTTCATCATGGAGTTTTGTTACAACTGGAAGAAATTTGAAGAAAAGTTGATTATTAAAAATTAGATTTTCATTACTATATAAAAATATTTTGAGATTAGCTAAATAGCATTCAGCTTAGACTTACTGGGCCTGTGAAATGGCTCAACAGATAAAGGCTCCTGATGCCTGACCTACGTGATGGAAGGAGAGAACCAGCTACCACAAGCTGTGAGCTGACCTCCATACATGTGCCATGGCATGCACCCCTACACATGCAATTTAAACATTCTAAAGTAATAAAAAAAACTAAATGATACTATTAAAAACATTTATTAGGAGTTAAGAAATATTACTGCTTTTTCTCCACTATAATAATTCAGAAAGGAAATAAAGACTGACATTATGCTTATCTCTAAGGCATACTAATCTGTTTATTTATTTATTTATTTATTTATTTATTTATTTTTGAGACTGTCTCACTCTCTGTGCAACTAAGGATAATATTGAACTCCTGTCTTCCTACTTTAGCTCTCTTAAGTGTTGATATTATCATACTTGGCTTAAATTCGTTTTTCAAATTCTTTCCTTTCTGGTATGGTACTGGAGATAGAACCTGGGATCTTGTGCATAGTAGGCAAATGCCCTACCACTAAGTTATATTCCTAAACCTATTATATTATGCTTATTTCAGAAATTCGATCAGTGTCATGTATAAGCCTAATTAAGCAATGATTAAAATATTTAGTTTTTTTTTTCTTGTGACTAATGATTTATGAGGGCTAAAGATAATCCTGAGGTACAAAGTTAATTTCAATTACAATATAGATATAACAATAGTGATATAACTACATAACACTGATAAGACATTGTAAGTTATCTGGATGGTTTTAAGTAGTGAGGTGACATATATACATTATGTGAAAATATTGCAGAACTTTATTAGGGACTTGAGCATCCCTGAATTTTGTGTCTATTGCAGTCTGGCAATCAATTCCCTTTTTATACCAAGGGACATCTGCATTTTTATTATTTAATTTTATTAGTGTGTGTGTGAGAGAGAGAGAGAGAGAGAGAGAGAGAGGGAGGGAGAAGAAGGAGGAGGAGGAGGAGGAGGAAGAGGAGGAGGAGGAGGAGGAGCAGGAGGAGGAGGAGGAGAGATAGACACACGCAGGGGGTTGGGGAGACACATATGTGTCATAGTGCAGGTGTGGAAGTCAGATGACAATTTTCTGGAGTCGGTTTTCCTACTGTGGGTTCCTGGGATCAAACTCAGGTTGCCAGGCTTGAGTGACAAGCACTTTTACCCACTGAGCCATCTTGCTAACCTAAGCACTTCTTAGTCGTTCTAATCACCACACTATAATAGTGTGGTAGTCCTTTTAGGAGTCTTAATTTTTTTTATAAGACCATATTGCTTACTAAGTAGAAAACCCATTGCTTATTTAGAAGTTTTTGCTTAATTATTAATAATGTAAAAATAAGTCAATTATTATGTCTTTGACATCTATATGTATGGTATGGCACAAGTATCCCCCACACACATCATACAATCAAAAAATAATGAAATAACATTTTAAAAAAGCCTTTCTGTATTGCTCTGTTCTAGGCTTCCATAGGTCTAGTTTTTAGTTAGTTAGTCTGTCCTGTAGTGATTAGTTTCTTTTTAAAAATACTGTATTATTATTTTTCAATTATGTGTGTATGCATGTGTGGGTTTGTACACAGAAGTACAGTGCCATGGAAGCCAGAAGAGGCTCTCAGATTTCCTGGAGTTAGAATTGCTGGCATTTGTGAGTTGCCCAACCTGGCTGCTGGGAAATGAACTTGGGTCCTCTGTAAAAGCAGAGGTGCTCTTAACCACTGAGCCATTTCTCTAGACCAGAGTCTTGTTTGTTTGTTTCTTTCTTTCTAATTTAATATTTGATGTGTTCACTTTACATTCTGCTCACTGCCCCCCTCCTGCTCACCCCACCAATCTTTCCCCTCTACTCTCCTCCCCTTCTCCTCTGAGTGGGTAGGGGCCTCCCTCCCTGGGTATCCCTCCACCCTGGCACTTCAAGTCTCTGTGGGGCTAGGTGCATCCTCTCCCCCTGAGGCCAGACAAGGCAGCCCAGATAAAAGAGAACATATCTCACATACAGGCAACAGCTTTTGGGATACCCCCGCTCCAGTTCGGGACCCACATGAAGACCAAGCTGCATATCTACTGCATATGCGTGGGGAGGCCTAGGTCCAGCCAGTGTATGTTCTATGGTTGGTGGTTCAGACTCTGAGAGCCCCAAGGGTCCAGGTTAGTTGGAGGGTCGTGTTTGTTTACAGCCTCGCTTTTAGTCCTATCTTTTGGTCTAAGTTCAGCTCCTTTATGCCATGATTCTAGGACACTAGTTTTCAGTTGTTCTTCATATGATGTATTGTGGCATTCATGAGGGAGGTTTAAGAACATTGGCATGTAATAGTGATTGTGCTTTGGATTTGTTATTTGTTATATTGATTATTAATGTTCATATCAAAAACATTTTTTTTTAGGTCCCCAGAGGCAAATTTTAGACAAATCTTACTATCTTGGACTTCTTAGGTATGTAAATTAAGTTTTTTTTGTTTTTTGTTTTTTGTTTTTTGTTTTTGTTTTTTCGAGACAGGGTTTCTCTGTGTAGTCCTGGTTATCCTGGAACTCACTCTGTAGACCAGGCTGGCCTTGAACTCAGAAATCCACCTGCCTCGGCCTCCCAAGTGCTGGGATTAAATGTGTGCGCCACCACTGCCCGGCTAGTTGTGGTATTTATTATAATAATTAGTTACCTTTTGAACTGTAAGAATAATTTTGTATTCTAACACAATTTCTAGTTAATAGGCTGCACTGCGTAATAATGCACTAGATTGAAATTTGTGTGGTACAGGGAGGTGCATGTATGTGTGTAGTGTGGTACACGTCTGAACTGATACTCACACACTTATGTGGATGGGTGTGGGTGCTTGAGGACAACCTTGAGTGTCACTTTTCAGACACCCGCCACTTTTGTTTTTGAGACAGGATCTCTTTGCCACCTTGGAGCTTCCTAACGAGGCTAGGTAGGATACTGGCTGTTGAACCTCAGTGATCCTCCTGTTCCTGCCTCCCCAGGGCAGAATTGCTAGCATGGGCCATCAAACCCAGCTGTTTTACTTGGGTTCTGGCAATTCTACTGAGGCCCTTGTGCTTGCAAGGCAAGTATGTTACCAGTGTGTTACCAATTGTATGGGCTGGTTGTGTCAACTTGAGGCAAGCTGGAGTTATCACAGAGAAAGGAGCTTCAGGTGAGGAAATGCCTCCATGAGATCCAGCTGTAAGGCATTTTTTCAATTAGTGATCAAGGAGGGAGGGCCCATTGTGGGTGGTGCCATCCCTGGGCTGGTAGTCTTGGGTTCTATAAGAGAGCAAGCTGAGCAAGCCAGGGGAAGCAAGCCAGTAAGTAACGTCCTTCCATGGCCTCTGCATCAGCTCCTGCTTCCTGACCTGCTTGAGTTCCAGTCCTGACTTCCTTTGGTGATGAACAGAAATTGGAAGTGTAAGCTGAATAAACCCTTTCCTCCCCAACTTGCTTCTTGGTCATGATGTTTGTGCAGAATAGAAACCCTGACTAAGACACCAACTAAGCTGTCTTCCTAGCCCTACACTGAGATTTTATGATTTTATATAGTTTTGTATATGCATGACATTTTGTCTCAGTCTGTTTGTGCTGCCATGATAAAATATCCAAGATTGGTTAAGTTATAAATTACAAGAATTTATTTCTCATACATTAAAGAAGTTGGGAAATCTTACAATTAAGTTACTAGGAGATTTGGTGTCTGTTTAGAGTTTGTTCTTTAAAGCTGGCACGTTCTTCTTACCTTTACATCATGAAAGAGAAAAATGAGGCCAATAAGCTCCTTCCTTAAGGCACTAATGTCTATGAAATAGCCTTCATGGCCTAATTAGAAACTGAAAGGCTCAATTTATTTCACACGTGCATGCATGTGTGTTGAGTGGCTTGAGACTGGGCCTTTCTACATTGCCCTGGCTGTCCTGGAACTCACTTTGTAGACCAGGCTCGCCTCAGACTCACAGAGATCTGCCTGCCTTTGCATACCAAGTGCTGGGATTTAAGGTTTGTGCTACTACACCTGATAGAAGGCTTAATTTCTTTCTTTTTTTATTTTCTAGACAGGGTTTCTCTGTATAGCCCTGACTGTCCTGGAACTCACTCTGTAGACCAGGCTGGCTTCGAACTCAGAAATCCGCCTGCCTCTGCCTCCCAAGTGCTGGGATTAAAGGCGTGCGCCACCACTAAGGCTTAATTTCTTAATACTGTTAAGTTGAGGATTAAACTTCAATGTGATTTTAGACAGAACACAGACATTCAGATCATATGTTCATTTTTTCAAGGAAGTACTAATAATCTTTTATGCTTTTTTAGGGTTATTCTAAATATATTATTCATATAGTTGAAATATTGCTGATTTGTAGTATTAAGAGAAGAAGTATATATTTATAATGCCTTAATTATCACAGATATTTATGTAAGTATGTATTTGGTCATTTGTTACAAGCTTGCCCTAATTTTAATTAATTTATAACCCTTTTTGGGTATTTTGAGTCACTATCTCACTGTATAGCTTCAACTGTCCTGGACCTCATTATGTAGACCAGGCTGTCTCAACTCACAGAGATCTACCTGCCTCTGCCTTTTGAGTGCTGGTATTAAAGGTATGTGACACCATGCCTAGCTTTCGTCCTTTTAATAAGATCTCTAAATAAAGAACTTTAAAAGAAGTACACCATTTTAATTTTATGTGTTTGAATGTTATACTTGCATATATGTAATTATGGAACGTGTATACCCTTTGCCTGTGGAACTCAGAAGAGGGCATTGGATCCCCTGGAACTGGAGTTACAGATAGTTATGAGCAGCCACGTGGGTGCTGGGAAATGAACCCTGTTCTTACCTACTAAGCTACCCCCAATCCTTCTATAAAGAAAATAAATTAATTTGTCTCCACATAATATCTTTCCATAGCTGTCCTAGTGATGTATCTCTATTCTCCTTTGGTTTTTGGTTTTGCCTCTGTTTTTTGAGACAGTGTCTCATTCTGTAACACTAGCTGATTTGAAACTCACTGTAGGGGCTGTAGAGATGGCTCAGTGGTTAAGAGTGCTGATTGCTCTTCCTGAGTTCAATTTCCAGCAACCACATGGTGGCTCACAACCATCTGTAATGGGATCCGAGGCACTCTTCTTGTGTGTCTGAAGACAGCGACAGTGTATTCACATACATAAAATAAATAAATCTTAATAAAAAAGAAAAGAAACTCACTGTGTAGACTAGGCTGTCCTCAAATTTGCATTGACCTTCCTGCCTCTGCCTCCTCGCATATTGAGATCAAAGTGTGTACTACAGTGCCTGGCCTGTTTATTTTCTTAATGACTGGAGACTCTATGCCAGTTATTTTTTCTCATTTGCTCAGTGGAGTAAGATGAGATAGTTTCCATTCTTAGTCACACAAGCTCCTGAAACTATTCTTTGTAAATGATTTTTATATTGTTATACATTTATGAAAAGTTTATTTGTTAGGGGTCTTTTCTGAGAAGCATTGCTGAATTTCTTCTTTCTTTTCAATTAGGAGCAAAATAAGTGAACTTACAACTGAAATTAATAAGCTTCAGAAAGAAATAGAAATGTACAACCAAGAAAATTCAGTGTATTTGTCATATGAAAAGAGGTAAGTAATCTTACAGTTAATTCATACTTCTAATATCAATTCAGTATTATGAACATAATTTATTGAATATATGTGCAACACCCATACAGTTCTTAATATGTTTATGTATTTATAAAGGCACTTACTTTTGTTTATAGGGCAGAGACATTAGCTGTTGAAATTAAAGACTTTCAAGGACAACTAGCAGACTACAACATGGTACTGCCTTTTTTCTCTGAATTTCTCTTAATTTTTTTTCTTTTGCTTGACACTTAAAAATATTTTTTAGGGGGATGGAGAGATGGCTCAGCAGTTAAGAGAACTGACTGCTCTTCCAGAGGTCCTGAGTTCAAATCCCAATAACCACATGATGGCTCACAACCATCTGTAATGGGATCTGATGTTGTCTTCTGGTGTGTCTGAAGACAGCGACAGTGTACTCACATTTATAAAATAAATCTTAAAATTTTTTTAAAAAAAAACCTAAATAATACATCAGTCTATTTATTCTTGTGAAAAATTAAAACTGCAAGAATACAGAAATTAAATTACCCATTTTATTTCTCTTTCATTTCTCTCCCCAGAAATAACTTGGCTTAACATTTGATAAGGATTCTTCCAATTTTGTTTGCATCTTAAAAATTATTTTGAAACACCTTTATTTTATGTACTATTTATTTACTTACTTGCCTGTGTATGACCTCCAAACACAGGCGTGGAAGTTGGAGGACAGCCTGTGACTCATCTCTCTTCTCTTCAGGAATCAAACACAGGTCCCCAGCTGTAGTAGGAAGTGCCTTTACCTGCTGAGCCTTCTCGCACACCGCCCGTCCCCTTTAACATTTATAAGTTATATACAAGTGTTTTCCTATAAATACTTAAATAGTAATTTTCAAAAGCATTACAATTTATTAGTTATGAATGACTTCATTGCTTTAAAATCACCTTTTACCTTGCTATGGGGTGTTGTCACCATGAAACTTAAATAACTTTGTAGCATCCAAATTACCTCCATTTGTATGTTTAATTTTATGCACATTCCGTCAAAATACAGTATTGTATAAAAATAGTTCCATGAAGGATACTTCCTGCTGTAGACAGTCACCTTCGTAATGCTGCAAATGGCCTGTCCTTGGAGTGACTCGACTTCCAAGGAAGTCCTAGTATTGGAATTTTCTTCTAATTTGTTAGGTACATTAAACAATTATGGTACCTTGAGTTGATGAAGTGGCTAACTTTTGTCTTCGACTGTTGATTAGACAAATTATGCTATAACTAGTTGATATTGTTAATACTTTCCAATGAAATATTGCTAATTAGAGCACGTTGCAGTTCTTAAATTTGCTGAGCATCATAACCTATAACAAACACTTTGAAACCCAATATTAACTAGGACTTTCTTTATGTTGTCTTTCATAATATTATTTATTGTAATGAGGGTGTTGAATCCCTAGACCTGGAGCTATAGGCAGTTAAAGCTGCCAGATGTGGGTGCAAGGAGCTGAACTCACATCCTTTGTAAGAGCAGTACATGCTTTCAACTGCTGTGCCATCTTTTTAGCACCGGATGTTCTGTTTTAAATATGCGAAAATCAGATTTTTTTTTTTAAAGAAAACTTAATTTTGTAAAATACTTAAATGTTAAATATTTTTACTTATGTTGTAATGTATTAGGTAAATAAATATAAAATGTTAAAGAATAAATTAAAAACTAAGATAATTAAAAATATTAATAACATGTAAAACATACTATTTATGGGTTTAATGAGCTAATATCTGTTGAATGGATAGAAGTTAATTAGTGATCTCATATATATCTACCATTCAGGTGTTTTAGGTCTTACTACCACTAATTTATATTACAAATATAAAAAGGAAGTATTGTATTTTAAAATATAAAGTATAGATTAGAATGTAATAAATATAACAATAAGGCTTATTAGTTGTTATCATCAACTACACATAAGTAGTTTTTGACTATTTTGATTAGTTTTTTTGACTAGTTTTACCTTTTATTTAATAAAAAAACCAACACCCCCCCCCCAAAATACCGCGGTTAAAAACATTCCTCAAAGAACACAACTCTGCCACAGTGCTTTAATCCCAGCCTCCCAGAGGCAGAGGCCCTCAAATCGCCGAGCTCCAGACCAGCCTGGTCTGGATTGCAAGTTCCAAGACAGCAGGGTTACACAGTGAGACCGCTCAAAAAACCCAAAACCAACAACAAACAAACTGTGTATCTGTAGATTTAAATGTACTTTAAATATATATATGTATGTGTATACTTGAATTTTAAACATATACATTGAATATATTCATATTCATATTCAATGTATATGTTAAAAATTCTGGCTCTGCTACTTCCTCAATTTCTTTAAAATGTGGACTATAATTTATACTTAATAGAGTATTATGAAAACTGAATTAATACAGATACCAGTTCCTGAACACTCTTTGGGAAAAAGTAAAGCTGTGCTGTTACGTTACTTGCCATTCCTTAACTTAAGGGTTAGGCTTAATGTACTGTTTATGGTTTGTTCTGTTGGTTTTTTGTTGTTGTTGTTGTTTTCTAATTTTAAGGGAAAGAAAGTTGTTTTGTATTTTCACTGTTATAAATTTGTAAAACAGTTAATATTTTCCAGAAGGGGGAAAATACAAGTGGCAAATAATTTCCAGAGCAGTTTCAGACTTTTCTTTATCAACTTGGTCTTTTCAGAGCAGGTCTCTTCAGTGTATGGTCTTAAAGGGACAGTATTTCATTATTTCTCACTTTTCTACACCAAACATTTAGTTTACTTATAGGCCAAATGATGAATATGTTTAGTTTTTCATTTTAACTCACTATTTTTTTCTTAGAAAATAAGATATGTAGAAGGATTAACACTGAAATGACTAGCTAATTATAAAAATAAATATGCATATTAAGACTTACCTAAAACATTAAGGCTAACAAAATGGTGCTTTTATGTTTTTTTTTAGTTGGTAGATAAACTTAATACCAATACTGAAATGGAAGAAGTAATGAATGATTACAACATGGTAAGAAAATATATAAATATAATCAATAGCTCCATATAAATCATATCTTCTAAAATAAAGCATTTATTTAGAAGTAGTTTGATAAAATGTTATGGACCTTATAGACAGTTAGGACTCTGATCATAAATATCACAGTTATCAATCAGCACCCTTCATTGTTCTTTTAAGTTTTGTTATTTCGCTCCCGGTCCTCATCCCATTCCTCCTCACCCCATCTCCAAGAGGCTATTTGCCCCCACCCCTCCCCAGCAGACCTCCCCACTCCCTGGGGCCTCAAGACTCTCCAGAGTTGGGTGTGACAGTTAGGTGCGTCTTCTCACTGAGGCAAGACCCGACCTGGCAGTCCTCTTCTGCGTATGTGTCAGGGGTCTCAGACCAGCTCATCTGTGCTGCCTGGTTGGTGGTCCAGTGTCTGAGAGATCTCAGGAGTCCAGGTTAGCTGAGACTGCTGGTCCTCCTTATGGGGCCGTCCTCCTCCTCAGCTTCTTCCAGCTTTTCCCTAATTCAACCCCAGGGGTCCCTGGCTTCTTCTGTCTATTGGTTGGGTGTAAGTATCTGCATCTCACTCTTTCAGCTGTTTGTTGGGCCTCTCAGAGGGCAGTCATGCTAAGCTCCTGTCTGTAAGCACACCATAGCATCAGTAATAGTGTCAGGTCTTGGAACCTCCCTTTGAGCTGGATCCCAATTTGGGCTGGTCATTGAACCTCCTTTCCTTCAGTTTCTTCTCCATTTTTGTTCCTGCAGTTCTTTTAGACAGGAACAATTCTGGGTCAGATGGCAACCCCATCCCTCCACTTGATGGCCTGTCTTTTTACTGGATATGGACTCTACAAGTTCCCTCTCCCCACTGTTGAGCATATCATCCCTCCCTGTGAATCCTGAGAGTCTTTCACCTAGGTCCCTGGTACATTCTATAGGGTCCCCCCACCTTCTACCTCCCAAGGTTGCCTGGTTCCATTCTTTCTGCTGGTTCTCAGGGTTTCACTTCTGTTTCCCCTAACACCCCCCCCCCATGCCAGATCATGTTCCCCTTTTCCCTTCCCCTCTCCCATCCAGGTCCCTCCTTCCCTCCCTCCCTCCGCACCATCCCCTCCCCGTGATTGCTTTCTTTTCCCTCTCAAGTGGGATTGAGGCATTCTCACTTGGGCCATAAAGCTCTGTTTCAACTGATCTTGTATTAAGGGAGTTCTGTCTATAATTGCTTGAATGTATATTAGTTAACAATATTTTGGTTTCAACTTTTTTAAATGTTTCTTTAGGTTTTAATATTTTACAAATAGAATTAAAACTCAATAGAAATACTATCTTTAAAAATCTTCTTATAGTGTTTTTTTAATTAGTTAATTATTTAAAGTGCATGGATGTTTGTCTGCATATATGACTGTGCCCGATGCCCTCAGAGGCTAGCAAAAGAGATCACATTGCCTGAAGCTAGAGTAGCAGATGAGCAACCACCAGTGGTTGCTGGGAATTAACTAGGACCTCTGGAAGAGCAGTCAGTGCTCTTAACCACTGAGCCATTTTCCAGCCCCCAAATTTATTTTTTTTAAGACTGCGTTTTCTTATGTGGCCCTGGCTATCCTGGAAGTCTCTCAGTAGACCAAGCTGGCCTTGAACTCAGATCTATCTGTCTCTGCTTCTTGAATGCTGAGAAAAATGGCATGTCCCACAACAGCCTGACTAAAACAAAACAATAACAACAACAACAACAAAAACCCTAAAACCCCAGAATTTTTAAATGACTTCTAA
This sequence comes from Rhynchomys soricoides, assembly GCA_019843965.1. Lineage (NCBI taxonomy): Eukaryota > Metazoa > Chordata > Mammalia > Rodentia > Muridae > Rhynchomys > Rhynchomys soricoides. Next base: position 5,397,224 of record JADRCH010000140.1, read on the forward strand.
ATTTGGGGTTCTAAAATAATTTAATAAATTATTTTTTATTTTCAAAAACTTAGAAATGAGTATTATTGCTAGAAATAACAAAATCCTAGAAAATTATTTGGTCAGTTGTTTGTGGTATATCCAGATTCAGGTCTGTGTATATACAGTCAGCTAGGAGTCATTAGGAAATCATGAAGGATTTAGGACAAAATCATGTTGATTCTAGATTTAGCATATAACTAAATAATAATAATAGTATTCATTTATTTATTTTATTTATTTATATGAGTACACTGTAGCTGTTTTCAGACACACCAAAAAAGGGCATCGGATCCTATTACAGATGGTTGTGAGCTACTTGCTGGGAATTGATCTCAGGACCTCTGTAAGAGCAGCCAGTGCTCTTAACCACTGAGCCATCTCTCCAGCCCCTAATCAAGTATTTATTGAACATACAGTATATTACTAAAATGCTATTTACACAAATTAATTTTATTTTTAATTATTAGACAGAACACTAAAGAAAAATGAATTATTTTGGTGTAAGCTTATTATGTTAATATAAGAACTAATTTATTTACCTGGTAGTGTTCTTTGTTAGAGGAAAGTTATATTTTTTCTAACTTTTGCATGTGGCATTATTACGATAATCTCATTTACATCATAGCCTTTAGAGTAATCTTTACAGAGAGAGTCTGATTTGGTGGTTACCCTTTTTTTAATGAATAATGTCTGTTAACTGTTTACACAGCTTAAAGCTCAAAATGATCGAGAAACACAAAGTATGGATGTCATATTTACTGAAAGACAAGCGTAAGTTCATATGCATAATTGCATTTGGGTAGGGCTTAACTTCTCAGTCATTTATTTTCTTATAAACTTTGAACTTTCTCTTATTTTGCTGTTGTTAATTAATTGTTGGATTAAATTTTTATTATTTTTATTTCATGTGCACTGGCATTCTGCCTGAGTAGATGTCTGTGAAAGGGCATTGGAGCCCCTGTAACTGGAGCCACAGAGAGCTGTGAGCTGCCCCGTGGGTGCTGAGAACCGAATCTGGGGCCTCTGGAAGATCATCTAGTGCTCCCAACCGCCGAGCCATCTCTCTAGCCCTAAATTATTGGATTCTTATGAGTCAGTATCTTACTGAGCAGTGCAGGCTATCGCAAACTCAGAAGGATCTTTCTGCCTCAGTCTCCCAAGCACTGGGACTACAGACAAGAACCACTGCTGGCATCTTATTGAACTTTTACATTTAAAGTTTATATTTGTAATAGAAAATGTATCATCTTTTCTTAATTTTCCATAAAATCTTAATATAAAATTTATCTAAATGTCAAATATATGGCTGTCTTATTTACTCCCAAGGAGCTAAATTTTATACAAAGGAGAGGAATACCCAGTTTATAAATAATGATTTCTGCTTCTAAAGACTTAAACTCTAAGATGAATTATGTCTTATATCTGAAACTTGGAATTTTAACCTAGGCTTTTAAGTAGATTGAATTATGATCTTTTAGTTCCACTTTAATGAAAGAAGTTATCAATCAGTAGGCTTTGTACATTAATTGTCATTGATGAGCATTATTTGCAAATTATGTGATCTTTATTATTAGTCTTTTTTTGTAAGAAGGTATCATGTACATTCTTTTGAATATCTTTATTAAAGAGAAATTGGAATGTCATAGCATTGTATACTTGTGTATCATGTTCCAAGTTCTGTCATCACATTTATAGGTGTGTTCCATCTTCAGTTCTGGCCACTATCCCTTTCCATGTATGCAGATGAAGAAAATCACAGAAAATGTGTTATACTATTTCATCCCTAAGTGTAGTGTTTTAGATAGCCTTATTTCTAAAAGATACAAGGAAATACACTTAGTTTTCCACATATAGAAGGGTAAAATACAGATTTTGCTGGTTTTTAATTCCACTCTTTAAACTATTAAGTTCTTAAAATCATGTTTGCAGCTAAGCTATTATAAGAGAATTGGTAAACATTTCACTTTAGATAGACCCTTTCTATGTTAGGGCTAATTTTTCTAGAATGTGTCTTTTGATCTATTAATATGCTGTGAGCTATTAGCTGTTCTTCCAAGAATTATTTATCAAATTTTGATGTTTCTCTGTGTGTATGTGTGTGTGCGCGCGTGTGCGCGCGCGCACACACACACACACACACACACACACACAGAGATACACACAGAGACAGAGAGACACACAGAGAGAGACACACAGAGACAGAGAGACAGAGATGAGAGACAAGAGACAAGAGATAGGGATGGAGGGAGAGAGGGAAGAAAGTCAGGAACTTGTACATGCTATGCAGATGCCCTTCAAAAACTCAGTACTTTACTCTTGAATTATCAGAGAACACCTGAGCCTTGTAAAATCTATAAGTACTAAAGGAAAAAATCTTTCACCATGTTTAGATTTAGATTCCTTCAGTAATTTGATCAGAAACCTTTCTCTTTTTCTATAAATGGTTGGCAGTGTCATTGTAGAAAATCTGTTCTAGAAAACAATTGGGGAAGCATTGCTCTGTTTACTGAAACAGAGATAGATGTGTGTGGATTACTTAAATATTCTCAGTCCTAGCTCAGAATGATTTTAAAAATAATCTCCCAAAAATAATTTTTTTCTTTTAAATAAAATTCATAATTAGTTATGATGCCCAGTTTAGGAAACATTGTAATATTAAACATGGCAATTGTATGTGAAACTCTTCCTAATAATCACTGTCAAATACAGTATTGATTAGTATGGATTATTCCAAATCATTGTACTTGTGCTTTAAATTGTAACAAATTTTTAGGAAATCTTGTTTCTTAAGTTCAGGCAGCATTAGAAAATATTCTCTGTTCTCCAATTCTGTGAATTCATTTGTGAACATAAGATCAATTTATATAGTTAAAGCTTCCTGTTTCTCACTTTGATGATTTAAGTCTAAAATTTATTATTTCTTTATTGATTACAATTTTAGTATAATTTAAGACACTGAAGCATGTGTATTTGTTAATACCAGAATCTGCTCACTTTAGTTGATAAATAATTGCATTTAGCTGTGACTCTAGCTACATATGTAGCAGAGGATGGCATTGTCAGGCATCAATATGAGGAGAGGCCCTTGGTCCTATGAAGGCTCGATTCCCCAGTGTAGGGGTGTGCCAGGGCAGTGAGGTGGGAGTTGGTGGGTCAGAGGGGGAGCATCCTCAAAGAAGCAGGGGGGAGGGATGGAAGAAGGAGGGTTCCAGAAGGGATACCAGGAAAGGGGATAACATTTGAAATATAAATACGTAAAATATCCAATAAAAAGATACTTGTCCTTAGGCCTTGTTTTTAGCAGTCTGTAGTTTTCTGAACACTGCTGACACTAGTAAATGCTGATAGTATAGATAAATTTTTAAACTTAGCTAACCAGTGTATGGGTTGTTGCATTTGGACTTTCTTGTGCAATACAGTAAAAAATAATAACTGTGATATTAACATAAGGTACTAATCAATATGGAGGTCTGCTGTTTATAGTTTTGTTTGCCAAATAAAAATCTTTTTGTCTAAGCTATAAATAGACTGAAAGTATTTTCCAAAAATTCAACACGATAAAATTACTTTTCTTCATGTACCTCATTGATATCTATGTATCTGTCTTCAATAAACCCATCATCATCTACCATAAATGAATTCAACCGTTCAAATATTACTGTGGTGTCTTCAGAGTTTGTATCTGTTATTTGTGAAAGAGAACTTGGGTTTCTTGTAAGACCATTTTCATAGGTTTCTGCTTCATGCTCTTCCAGGCGATGGTGATTGTAACTGAGCAGAATATTGTACCATACTGGGCACTTGATAGCAATGAAGATGAGCAGTGAAGTTAGCAGTACAGTGGCAACAACACCAACCAGGAAAGCCCAGCTTTTCCCAAGAGGCTCATGCTCTGAAATAGGAGAGAGAGATTTTGTTAAGTTGACAGAAGTCAAGCAGTATTGGAAAGGAACATACTTTATACAGTTTTCTGTGAATAAAATTACTAATACACTAAAGACAAGTGTGGACAAGCAACATCATTTTCCAAAATGAGTAAAGGTTGAGCAACCCTAACTAAAAAACCCAAGATGCTCTGAAGTTTGTAACTTCACTTTTTGATCCCTAACATGATTTCACAAGTGGAAAACTCATAGAAGGCATCAACAGAGAGGTCACAGTACAAAGACAGAAGCCCAAAAAGTATTGTATAGATTACCTTCAAACTACATACATGTATTTTTGACACATAAATGAATTTTGTGTTTAGACTTGGATCTCCTCTCAAATATGTAGTACTCCATATTAAAAGAAAACCAGGTATTGTTATGAGCTCATATAAAACATTAACATATGCTTGTGAAGTGTGGTGTCTACTCTAGTAAATAGTAACTAATATTGATTTCATATCTAATTGAGCATGGGTTAGAATTCCAATATTTTATAAATTTTTGTTGAGACGAAGAATTGTTCTTTTACATCGTTCCTAGAAACTCAAAAGAGTAAAGGACAAAAAGAACAGTGTGTTTAGTACCAATACCTTCAGCAGTAGTAATACTCAAAACCAGTACATTACCTGAGTCCCATGTTAAGTTGTTTAAAGAGCTATTAAAAGATGAATTCCCAATGGACTGGAAATCTTCAGCTATAGTGGAAATATATTTAGAGTGGCATTCAGTTGTGAAGGGTGCTGACTTGATGCTGTAGTGCTTTAGGTCATCTGGGTAGCTACATGTGGTGATGCTCTCATTTTCTGGTAAAGAAATAAAGATGTATTAATGACAGCAGAAGTAGTTCATACCACAGTATTGATTTAGGCTTTCTGATAAGTCTGTCTCATTAGATGATAAGATGGGCTGGAAAGCCGGATGGTTCAGTAGTTAAAAGCACTTGGTACTGTTGTAGAGAATCTGCATTGAGCTTCCAACTTCCACATGGTGGCTCATGATCATCTTGAACTCTAGTTCTAGAGGATCCAGGCCCTCTTCTGAACTTTGCAGGCACCAGGTATACACATGGTGCACATACATGCAGGCAAAATACTTAAACGTATAATCCAAAATAAATGAACCAAAGTTTTTTGTTGTAAGAAAGTGACTCTTGATAATTTGCATGCCAGCATGGGTGTTGATCCATATGCCTGTTATATAGATTAAATGCAGAATGTGTTTATCATTTGGTTTTTATGTTGGAAAATTTTATGATTAAGATTATTGTTATAATCTGGTTTCCAAGCGGAGCATGCAGTTAACAAAATAAGTCTGAACTTATCCAAACCTTGAGTTCAGTACCCAGTGCTAAAATTAGGCACATCTTGTGTATTTTGTGATATAATACCCTAAAGAATATATAGGAAGTTCTTGAACATCTTTTTTTAACCTAGGACCTTGCTGTGTATTCCTAGGTGGTCTGGAACTAACAGAGATCTATCTGCCTCTGCCTCCCAAGTTCTGGAATTAAAGGTATGCCCTATTACACCTGACATATAAAAATGTTTCATAATGACTCTTCATGTTTAATACTACCTTCTTGCATATATCAGTCTTTAAATTGCCATTCCCCCCCCCCCAAAGTTCAGTGAGAGCATGTCTATTCTGAAGTTTCTTTCAGGTGTTTTTTTTTTTTTTTTTTTATTTTTTTGCAGGGGGTTGTTGTTTGTTCGGTTTGGTTTTGGTTTATTTTAACTGTTGTAGAAATGAAATTCAAGGCCTGTGTCTACCATTGAGCAATATTTTCAGCCCTGCTGTTTCTTTCCATCTGTTCTAATTCTGACATAAGCCATCAATGCTCAGTCACATTGTCTTATTGCTTGACTTGGAGTAGGGTAGCTTACCTAATGTTACATTAGACGTGTTCAGCCAGTTCTGCAACTCAAGTAGACCACAGGTACAGTTCCATGGATTTCCATCCAGAGTTAGTAACTCCAGATGAAATAACTGTGGTGTATCAAAGAATCTTATCAAATTGCCTTGCAGATTCAGAACTTTTAGGTTGTTTAGAGGCACAAATGTATCGGGATTCAGTTGTAATATTTTGTTTTGGCAAAGAGATAATTGTTTTAGTTCATTTAAGCCAACAAATGAACCCCGTTGAATTACACTGATAGAATTTCCACAGATATTTAAAATTTCTAGGTTGAAGAGATTACTGAAACTACTGTTGTATACAGCAGTGATGTTATTTTCCATCAAGTAGAGCTCAGTGAGTAAAGAATACATCTGTAGCACCCTGGTATCTGAAGCATTCAGAGTAATTTGGTTAAAACTGAGATCAAGGATGGTAACATTGTTACTGATACCCTCTGGAATCAAAGCATAATTCCTTCTGGTGAAATTACATTTGACTTCCTAGAAAAGAAAAGAAAATAGAAATGATTTAATCAGAAAAAATTCTACCTGAATTGATCAAAATTACATATCCAAGAAGAGATACTGGATCATTCTGGAAAAAGTTATTCTTTAACATAAAAGAGGAGCAAATGTGTTTCTTTGTACAAATAGAATACTAAAGCGTAAGGAAATTCTGATACAATCACAGGGTACTCTATATAATCCTTGCTGTCCTTGAACACAGGTCCACCTGTCTTGTGTCCCAAGTATTGGGATTAAAGGTGTGTGCTATCATCACCCAGATGCTCTCTATCAAATATTGAACCATCCTGGTTGAGGTGATACACATGTTTAATCCTAGGAAGAGGTAGATGCATTTCTATAAGTCCAGGGACAGCCTGGTTTACATAGTTGTCTCAAACAACATCAAATTAAATCATGATTGTTAATGAGCTATGATACAAGAAATGATTCCCATATGTGAATGTGGATGGATATATATATTTTTTTTCAAAGAAATAGTTCTTGAATAGCTCTGCCATTGAAATAATAATAATGCAGCCACATGATAATAAGCTATGTCAGTGAGTTTTTAAGTTTCTTCCATTTTATGGTTTTATCGATTGACATGATGGCTTGTTGTTTGTGTTGATGTTGATGTTTATTTGCAATAGAGTCTCAGTACATTGCACGAGATGGCCAACTCTTTTTTTTGTTTGGTTTTTTTTGTTGTTGGTTTTTTTTTGGTTTGGTTTAGTTTTTCGAGACAGGGTTTCTCTGTGTAGCCCTGGCTGTCGTGGAACTCACTTGTAGACCAGGCTGGTCTCAAACTCAGAAATCCACCTGCCTCTGCCTCCTGAGTGCTGAGATTAAAGGCTTGCACCACCACTGCCCAGCTGAGATGGCCAACTTTTGATCATCTTGCCTCAGTCTACTGCATGATGGTTTACAGGTTTATGTTAACACAGTTGACTTAGTTGCTTAAAAACTTCTTTATTTCTTTATTTTTGGCAGCACTACTGATTGAACTAGAGAGTATACACAAGCTCTCCCACTGAGATCTACCCCCATTTGTTTACATTACTATTGTTTTGTATATGTAGAGTATGTGCTTACCTGTGCATGAAGGAGGAGAGGTCAATGTTAGATGCAATTTAGAGTTTCATGTTTGTACTAAACCATTTCCTCACCTTTCTTACTCCCTTTGTATGGTCTGCTTTGAACTGATTTTTTTTTTTTTTTTTTTTTTGGTCTTGAAACTAATCTCTGATTTTATAGCTAGGAATTTTCAGAGTTGTACTTTATTCAGCTTTTTTTTTTTTTCTTAAATGTATGTGTATGTGTGAGTTCCTCATGTAAGTATGAGCATCATGTGTTTGCTTGGTATCTGTGGAGGCCAATAAGGCCTTCAGTACTCTGGATCTGGAATTACAGGTACTTATGAGCCAATATGTGGGTTCTAGGAAAGAAACCTGGGTCCTCTGCAGGAGCAGAAAGTGCTCTTAACTGCTGAACCATCTGTTTAGTCCCATTTGGTCAACTTTTATAAAGAATTCACTTTAAAAAACAAAGAATGCTTTGTCAAATTAGACTTTTGCCCAGAGATTACAGAATTTTAGTATACATAGGTAAGTAAATAATTTTTAAGTTTTATTTATTTTTGTACATATGTATTTGTGTGTTTGTATGCCCATATATCTGTGTGTCTGTGTGTGTTTGTGTGTGTACGCATAGGTCTCCGTGCAAATGCATGTCATAGCATGTATGGAGGCAGAAGACAGTTTTCAGGAGTTCTCACTGCATTTAGAGATGGGTTGTTAGGCTTGGTGGCATGCACCTTTAATTCCCAAGACATCTCACTGGCTCACAGAATTAATTTTTAATAGTTTGACAGTTGTGGCTTTTTTTCTTTGTTAGACTGTTGCTTTTATGTACTTACTGGATTTTTATACAGTGTATGTTTAAGAACTTTTTTATTATTATTGAAACTTACTGTTTCAGAAGCCTGGCTTTTGACAGATAGTAGTAGCATGGAGAAAAGCCAAAACATGAAGCGCGTGACGGTCATCTCGAAGGCCTAAGAGAAAAGAGAATAATTTCAAAAGATACTAGGATTTTAGAGGTTGAGGACATATATATTATATAAAATATGAAGCACTCAAATCTTAACAAACTAAATAGCCCCTGTGGACACTGAAATTCTGTATTTTTCTATTTGTCTTATTAGCTTCAGATCTAATTAAAAAAAATAGTTGTGTTAAAATTTTTTCACCACATATGTACATGAAAAATCCCAAAGGAACATATTCGTTATGTATGACATATGATTATGTGCATACTTCTCTAGATTGATGTTTCTTGGTATTTTAAATTTGAGCATTGTATTAATATTATTGATTGATTTGTAGAGGTGGAAGATAAAAATCACTAGTTTTCTTTCAAGTATTCTCTACCATAATTCCCAGTACATTGACCCATCACCTTCTTACAGATACTTAATGATTTTTGCCAGATGAATATTAAGGATTTATAATGTCATTACCCCATGCAAATTATTGCTTACTGAACCCTAAAAATAGCATGATTACTTTTTCCATTTTAGACTTTTTTCTGAAAAACTGAGCTTTTTTTTCTGTGTTTAGTTTTCTAAGGTTTTTTTTTTTTTTCATGAATTTATTCCCACGCTCTCCCATAGCAAATTTCTCAGTAGTTAGTGAGTACACAGTAAGTCTTCCCTCCGTGTCAGCTGCACGAAAAGCTTCTGCTGGAGCTGGTTCATATGCTTAGTCTAGAGATGTGCACTGAAGATCCCACAGCTGGTCACTTCTGCCTTTTATGTATACATTCTCTGTACTCTTTGTTTCACATTCTTGTTTTCTAGAATTCCCAGTCTTGTTTTATTTATGTATTTATTTCTTTTGGTGCGGCGTCATAACTTCTAAGAAATACCATGGGAAGGACCTTTTTGCTGTTCTTTAAGAGATTTTGAGGGGCTGGAGAGATGGCTCAGAGGTTAAGAGCACTGATTGCTCTTCCAGAGGTCCTGAGTTCCATTCCCAGCAACCACATAGTGGCTCATAACCATTTGTAATGAGATCCGATGCCCTCTTCTGGTGTGTTTGA
>JADRCH010000140.1:5406775-5519990 GCA_019843965.1 Rhynchomys soricoides
ACTCATACATAAACTATATAAAGAGAGAGAGAGAGGGGGGGGGGGGGAGAGAGAGAGAGAGAGAGAGGGAGAGAGGGGGGGGGGGGGGGGAGGGAGGGAGAGTGTGTATGTTTGGCTAGAAAATTAATTCTAGGTAGGGAAATAATTTCCCCTCATTGCCCCACTGTCTTTTTGCAGTAAGTATGTGTTCCTCATTTTTTGTCATCTTGTATAATTTGCTGCTCCTTAACCCTCAAAGAACCTAAAATCAGTATTTTTAGTTTTATTATCTTGTGCCTTGTAAAGTTTTCTTTCATCAGTCCGACTGGGTACCTGGCTGGCCCTTTCAATCTGGAAGATGTATCACTCGGTGCTGAGGAAATTAATTTTTGACTTATTCCATTGATTGATAATAATATTTGTAGAACTGCCTAAATTGAGTATTGGACCATCGGGAACAACTTTCAAGTCATTATTTTCCTATTTTTCTTAGTAGTTTTGCTCTGCTGTTTGGAGATAATTTCAGCTTTATTTTTATAGTTCGTTTTCCCTGAGTGCTTTAGAGTCTAGCCCTCTTTTCATTCTCTTCGTCTTTTTTCTCAGCAGACCCTGATGCTTGGCCATATCTTTCTCTTCATATTGTTCTCTCCCTCCTCCTCCCCTCCTCCCTCCCTTCCACCCGTTGTGCTTTTGTTGTTGTTGTCTTTTTTATGAATAGCTTTCTGTCCCCACATTTTACTTTTTTCAGCTTATGGAAGCTTTTCCTCATGAATCTTTCGGTATTTTGCTTGGGGTATAGTGGTAAAGTGGGAGACCAAGTGACTAAAAGGAAGCTGTTCATTCCTGTAGAAGAGCCTGCAGGGCTTTGGGGGACTTCTCAAATGTCATTACCTTTCTTTCAGTGTATTCTACAAATAGCTTCTCTAAATTGTTTCTTATACATACAAGACTTTGTAGCCACAATTTTAAGAACTGGGGTGTGTGTGTGAAAAGCTGATTTAATACTGATATTTGGTGTATCCGCTATAACTTAATCTAATAGTGTTCCTCTAGTCACTTGGGCCTGGTAGCTACATTGTCTTTTACTCCTCCCTAGATACAGAGAGCTCTTACCTTACATAAAGAAGGAACATCAACTGTCAGTGCAGAGGTACGGGGGACTTTTTGTCTCCTCCTCTATTTCCAGAGTACCTGACAATGGTAATTTCTGGGCCAATTTAAGTTCCTGTAATAGAAATCAAGTGAATTTTCTGCTTTTTCCATTGTTAACATGGGAAAATTTGCTTTTGCAGTTACCATTTAACTATTAACTTTCAGACTTCTACATTTTATTACTGTTGCTTCCTAGTCCGCTCTCTCTGGTCTTATAGGCTTATACTCCCTTTTACCTTTACCTTTTACTGTAGTTAGGTTTTAAATAGAAGCCAAAGTTAATAAGTATATTCGGTATGCTGCTCAAAGTAGAAATTGCCCCTTACTGAAAAGTAATAATCTTAGTAGTTATTTTCTATGTCATCATTTTATTCATGTTGCTGTTTGATATTCTGTCTCTCTACCTGTTTTTTCAAAGTCATCACAGAAACCTTTTTACATACAACTATGTTTGAAAGGATATAATTACTGTCATCTTTAGGGAGCCTTCTAAAATTTAATCTTTTATACCTGAAAACATTTGTTATAAATACTTACTGAAGATTTTAAAAAAGATTATTGAATCCAAGCAAGAAGTAGAAAAACCAAGCAGAATAAGAAGATTCTTTTCAAGTTACTGAAGTCTGTATGCTTATCGGTGATAAGAATTTGTTTTCCAATGGTGGTCTATTCTTGTCCGCTCATTCATTGCTTTCAATTTGTTGATTTGTTTAGCTTAATTTCCCTTCATTTTGTTGTTTCATAGTCAATCTTGCTAGCAAAAGCTACTTTGCTTCCTAGATTTTATACAATATGTATTTTATATGATGTATATACATACACACATGTGTATTTATTTATCATATATCAAGTGACATCTTACTCCACACCTTTGGCTAAGATGCCTAGGTCATTTACGAGAACTACTTTACCTGTACTTAGTGATCTCTGGGAACAGTTTGATAGCCTCTTGATGGCTTGCGCTTCTCAGTGCTAGGTAAACTTAGTACTGGCGTGCCCAATGGTACACAGACATGAATGAGGAAGAATAAGTAACAAGTGATACGGATGGTTAGAGAAAACACCTAGGGTATAAACAAGTGAACTGATTTAAGTGAAGAGATGGGTGGAACAGAAGCAAGTTAGGGCCAGGCATGCTTTTATCCCAACAGTAGGAGGTAGAGGCAGGAGGATCGCTGTGTGTTTGAGGCCACCCTGATCTTCATATGCATTCAAGGATCTGTCTCAAAAAACAAAAACCAGATGAGGAATAAAGTGGAGTCGAGGTAGGGTTGTCAAGGGAGAAGGAACAGGAGGATTATGTTATGTTTATCATCTAGTAGTTGCCTTCTAGAGTGTGCTGAAAGAAAATTATGATGTTAGAAATGTTTTTTTTATTAAGTTTAGAATTAAAAGCAGCATACAGTCAAGACTTTACACTTTTAACATATCTGCACCATTACTGTGGTTTAAAGTTTTAATCCACACTGTCTGCAGGCTTTCTCACATAATGCTTACAGTTATTTTGTTAGGGGAGAGATCAACACAGAGTGAATGGTAACCGTGTGATACTAAACTACATAAATCCCCAGACATAAACATTGCCTTCAGAGAGTCGATTTTAAAAGAAAATAGTTTTTAAAAAGACAGTTAAATGAGGCTTTAAAGGTTTTTCTCAATTTGAAAGTTATTTTGAAATGATTTTTGTGTTTTAAAGGGAACTTAAAAAAATCAGGAAAAATTAGAACATCAGTGTCTGTTAGGTGGTTTATGGATTTAAGAGCTCTTTACACAGGAAAGCCAAATCTATATACAAAGGAATGAAGCTGATATGGAAATTGTGTTTCTCTTAAATGAAATTTTCAGTACAAGTTTAGGAATTTTGCCTTATTTTGATAGAACTTAATATGTGCAGTGAGATTAAAAAAAAAAGATGCTGCATTTATTTTGGTTTTGTTAAATAAAGCCCAGAAGTAATTTTGTTGTTCAATATTTTACATATTTATGCCATAATACAGTGCTTTTGGAGTAAGGTGTTGATTGACAGTTAAAATTATTTCTCTCTCTAACTACTTTCTGAATTTTATATTTTAAAACTTAATGCATAACTTATTAGAAATTATTTTTGAAAACTGTTTAATAATAGTAGTAGTAATCATCCAACTTTTCATCTAATTCTTTTATTCTTGTAAATTTAAGGTTAAAGTTACTTCAGACTTCTCTAACATTTAAAAATAAAAACATAAAAAAATTAAAAACATTCTTGAAATTTTGATTAGTTAGATGAAAACTTTTGTTTTCCATTATAACTTTATTTGTAAAGAGCTGCTGGCTGTTTCTTAGATTTATATTATTTCTGTAGTAGACATTGAGAAAATATGATCATGTTCTCTGCTCTATCACTAACGGCAAGGATTGTTCCACAGACTTGACAAAGTTAACAACAACTAGGCCTTAAGTATGTAAGCGCTTACCTTTACTTTCTCCTTTTTGTTTCTGAGGCGGGTGTGTGCGAGGAGTTTATTCTGCTTTTCTCCACCATTAGAGAGCCTGTGTCAGACAGTCACGTTTCACTGTTTTAACCTTTGTACCCATAAACAAGTGGCTAGGAAGAAGCTGGACTTCCTTAGCAAAAGATTTACTAGAACCTCATTTCTTAAAGACATCCTTGACTTTTTTTTTTCTTTTTTCCCAAGACAAGGTTTCTCTGTGTATCCCTGGCTATCCTGGAACTCACTCTGTAGACCAGGCTAGCCTCGAACTCAGAAATCAACCTGCCCTGCCTCCCAAGTGCTGGGATTAAAGGCGTGCACCACCACTGCCCGGGCCATCCTTGACTTTTTAAGTATAACAAATAATGTACTTTATTAATTTTTGTGTTTTGCTTCAAAATTATCAAAATATTAACAATTTTATTTTGTGCCTTTAAAGTGTAAACTATGGAGAGTATTTTTGAAAGCTGTCACTGTCTCAGTCAGGGTTCTGTTCCTGCACAAACGTCACGACCAAGGAGCGTTGGGGAGGAAAGGAAGTCAGGACTGGAACTCAAGCAGGTCAGGAAGCAGGAGCTGATGCAGAGGCCATGGAGGGATGTTACTTACTGGCTTGCTTCCCCTGGCTTGCTCAGCTGGCTTTCTTATAGAACCCAAGACTACCAGCCCACAGATGGTACTACCCACAATGGGCCCTCCCCCCTTGATCACTAATTGAGAAAATGCCTTACAGCTGGATCTCATTGAGGCATTTCCTCAAGGGAGGCTCCTTTCTCTGTGATGACTCCTGCTTGTGTCAAGTTGACACACAAAACCAGCGAGTACAGTTACTAAAGCAATGTGGATTAATTGTAAAGCTGTTTTATATTTTGTTAGATTCAAATGAAAAATATATCACCAAGTTTTATATTCCACCACCTTTCAACATTGTTGTTTGCTCATTTTTATGATACCTTGCTTTTATTAGTCACTTTACTGCCAAGTTATTACAGGGGCAAAGTGCTCAAGACATCTAAAGACCTGGCAGCCATTATATACCTTCAGAAAATAAGATACCTTCCTTGTGATGTAATCTTAGCCCTTTAAAGTAGAATGCTGAACAGTATTAGCTCCCATCCATCCACAGTAAGCACAGCAAGAAACAGCGTTTCTTTGTTGAGTAATACAGGGGAGCTCATGTACTCACCTAAATTTTAACAGTAGAATGCACATGTTAATTATTGATGGTCAGAGGAAAAATATGACAGCCTGTTCAGTGAAGAAAAGAAAGAAAGAAATTCCTGGTTGTGTGTTTCATATTCTGGGATGTCGTTAGGAGATGTTGTAAGTTTAGGTTTCTTTTGCTAGTTGTAGGGTCTGAGTATTTAGAAGTGTGGAGTATGTCGCCCTAATGGGCTTAGCTGTAAACGGATTGGAGACGCTAGAAGTTGTTATCTATGACTAAAAAACAGTAACTAATCATACATTTTTAATCAGATTTGTGAAAAAACGGAAAAAAATCCATGACCTTTGTACTAAAATTTATGTTAAATCAAACTCACTCTTTCCTATTTTTCCTTTTGTGACAAGCCCTCACTTTGCAGTCCTGGCTAGCCCAGAACTCCCTACATAGACCAGGCTTTTTCTGAGCTCCCAGAGATCTGCCTGTGTTGCGGGAAATAATAAAAAATAAAATGGCAAGATCCCACGCTATACCCAGCTACTCTGTCCTGGTGGTCTCGCTGCCTCTGCCTCTAGACTAGCCCCAGACGGAGCTGCTTCTACCTTCTCAGCCATCTACCTCCTGCAGTTAGTTGTCATAAATCTCCTTAACCCAGTAAATCAAAACTCTAGAAGCTTATAATTAATCAGTCAGATTTACATAACAATAAATTCTCAATTCACAAGATGCCCACACAATAATTTCAGAGCCAATTGATAATGATACAAGCCGCCCATCTCGATCAGACAAGTTACCCCAATTATTCTATCCCTATATGATATTACATCTACCTGTGGCTGTTTAAAACCACACAGAATCTATGACAGTCATAGCTACCTGTGGCTATTTAAAGCCAGGCGGGAATCTGGATCATATTCCTCTTCCTCCATCTTCCTCCCTTCTTTTTTCCCTCCCTGTCTTTATCTCTGAAACTCTTAGCTCCACCTCCCTTTTATACTGCCTAATCATAAGCTTCTTGTATTGATATTTAAATTAATTGGGGGAAGATTCTGCTCCTTATCACCCTTTTCGTCAAAATAAAAAAAAACAACAACAAACTTTTCTCAAATATAAATTGAGCGTAGCTATTTTCATTTTGCAATTTATAAAGTACAAAATAGACCTAACACCCAGTCCATCATTTTTGTCAATTATATAGAACACTCTGTCATTTATCCTAACTTAAAAAGCTTATAATTCTACACCTGACTTATATCTTGGTTTAGCTTGTATACTATCTGAAAACTATCTTCTCAAATATGTTCTCTCAATGTTAAATAGTTTGGGTTGGCTATGAGACTATACTCATAGAGATCTGAATACATAGGGATCTGCCTGCCTCTGTTGCTCAAGTACTGTGACTAAAGTCATGGGCCACCATACCTAGCAAATAAATTCTCTCAGATTGTTTTTAATGATTCCTAATACATCAAACATACTACAAGGCAGGCCTTATTCCCAAGAGAATTGCATAACACAAATTACAGTGGACTGGGGGCAAGAGAGATAAGTCAAAAAGTTGGGAGAGGGAGCTATATGATGGTAGAGAAGGCAGGTATGTGAGAAATGGGGTAGGTATCAAATACATTATATGAATTCTTAAAGAATTAATAAAAATACTATTTCTTTAAAAAGAAAGTTTTTCTGCTCTACTAGTTATTGACTATGTAGAAAATAAAATACAGGGCATACTAGTGGTATTTTTTGTGAACCTATTGTGATTACATGATTAGGGTAATCATTGTTATTTTTATACAATAGTTATATTTTTCAGGAAATTACTGTGTTATGGTGCTAAAATATGTTTATTAAATACCTATTGTATTTAAAGCAATAGGTAAAAGCAAATATATTATGGATCTTAAAGTATAGTTTGGTTTTGTTTTTATTAGAACATCATCATCATTATTGTGTGTGCACATGTGTATATAGGTACTCACATGACATGGTGCATGTGTGCATTTGGTTCTGTCCTGCATTGATTCCATGGATTGAACGATAATCAGGCTTGTGCAGCAAGCATTAGACTCACTGACCCATCTCACTGAACCTATGATTTTTCTTTTTAAAAAAATCAAATTGTGGGGTTGGTATGATTGCTCAGTGGTTAAGAGCAGTGTTCTTGAAGAGGACTAGGGTTTGATTCCCAGCATCCACATAATAGCTTACTACCCCCTATAACTCCAGTTCCAGGGATCCGACACCCTCTCTTGACCTCTGCAGGCACTAGGCCTACACCTGGAACACATAAATGTGTGCATGCAAAGCACTCATTCACATAAGCCAAAATAAGTCCTAAAAATAATTTACATTGTAATGTAGCTCTCTGTATTGGCTAGTTCAGTCAGGGCTGCCTTGCTTTACATGATTTACATAGTAACTTCTATACAGACTTTAACTTGATCAAGGGATGCTGTGACTAACAGATGTTTGAAAATTTACTTTTGGAATATATCACCAAAAAATTAAATGAACCCTCAGATGTACAAGGCCTGAAAGAGTATATGAGATAATCTCACTGTTTTAGTCATACATTTAAATAGATAATAAATAAATTGGATTTGAGGATGCAGATGAGAGAAGTATATTAAGTCTGAGCTGATGTGAACAAGTTTTATATGCTTGATTTTCTTTTTAGTCCTAAAAATAGTTTTGATTTTTTTTTCCCTTAGTATACTAACAGGAACTTTGTATGCTTTTGATTTCAGGAAGGAAAAACAAATCAGAAGTGTAGAAGAAGAAGTTGAACAGGAAAAGCAAGCAGCAGATGGCATTATTAGAAATATGTCTCCTGAAAAACAAGTCAAGTACATAGAAATGAAAACCACAAATGAGAAACTGTTGCAGGTGATATTACTCTGGACTATATGCTAGGCGTGCAGCAACATACCACTCAAAGTACAACTCGGAAATCAAAACCAGGGTCTCTGAGAACTGAATTGGTCCTACTCGTCAGAATCTCATTGTAACAAGGTCCTTAGCTAAGTCCCTCAGTCATTTAAGTGTGAGACACTGGTATAGGATTCATTTTCTTATGCTGCATAGTGTTCTAGCTTTTAAAAAATACATAGCAGTTTAGTTCTCTGCATCTTCAGCTTTGCATGTCATAAAGGTATACGAGAACACTTGGATATAATGATTATTTGAGACAGGGTCTGACAATGTAGCCATGACTGCCTTGAAACTTGTTCTGTAGATGAGACTGGTATTGAACTCAGAGAGATCCTCCTGCCTCTGTCTTCCAAGTGCATGCATACATTATCTAAAATCTTGGATTTTTTTTTTAAGATTTATTTATTTCATGTATATGAGTACACCATTGTTCTCTTGAGACACACCAGAAGAGGGCCTCAGATCCCATTACAGATGGTTGTGAGGCACCATGTGGTTGCTAGGAATTGAACTCAGGACCTCAGGAAGAGCAGTCAGTGCTCTTAACTGCTGAGCCATCTCTCCAGCCCAAAATCTTGGATTTTTATGTACTTTTAATGGAAACATTAAAGGGGCTCATAGGCCAGACCCACATGGATATTAATTTTCTTTGATTTTCCTCCCTGTTTGTTAAGCAACAAGCCTTTTAACCTGTTTTGTCCTTGATTTGAATGGTTCCCTAGTCATGTTGCTTAAAGGAACAGTTTAGGTGCCTGATGATAATCCTCCCAGTGCTAAACGTCAATGCTTCTTCAAGCCCAGATGACCCTAAACTGAAGGACTACCAAAAAATTGGGCCAATAACTGCCAGTAATGAATATTATTTCCCAGATATTGCTTCATTTAACTGTATTAGAACTTTTTTTATCTTGGACAAATTTTTGGATAAATGAGTCATTGAAGAAAGCATTTTATAGAAATGCCAAACTATTACCAAAGCATATTAAATTTTGTACAGGGGTTATAAATGACCAGTGGTTCTTTCTCTTTCATCTCTCCTTCATGTCTCCTCTCTCTCCCTTCTCCTCCTTTTCCCTCTGTGGTCAATTGTCTTTCCTTCCCTTTTCCCATTCCTCCCTCTCTCCTCCTTTTCCTCTGTCCCTCTCTCCCTGTTTTTTCTGCCCTCCCTCCATCCTTGCTCACTCTATCTTTCTCCCTTTGTCCCCTCCTATATATAAAACTTGACTCTAAAAGGAGTTAGACAAAAGATCTGAACGTGTGGCTAAAGATTATTAGGCTTTTAAATCTTTATTTTGAACAATGACATCATTAGTTTGAAAGTCTTTGATAATTACTGTGATCAAAATACTGACATAATAATTATGACAAACATATGAGCCTTTTGAAGGTATGTGAGAAAGATTTTAGAATTGATAAAAGAAGCTATTCCAAATAGGATAAAACCTTGGTAAGTTCTAGTCAATATGCAAGATAGAAACGGAATATATTTACAGAATTTACTTTATCATATTCATACATGAGACATTAAAAAATGAAAAGAAGTTATTCCTTTAAATTTTCCTTTTGTTCTTTAGGAATTAGATACACTTCAGCAACAGCTAGATTCATTGAACATGAAAAAGGAGAGCCTAGAAACTGTGAGTATAAAGTCATGGGAATGTTTTGTTGCTGAGCTCTAAAAGATAATTCAGGGGAACAGTAACCAGAACCACACACTCTGCAGTTTACTAACAGGAGGTTAATATATTTTCTTCCCATTCTGGACCATAAAGGTCTCAGATTGGTAAGAAATAGATTGGGTTTCTTGGTTGTGATTGTTATTTTTCTTCAGTAACTACTGTATACAAAGCCAATCATTGCCCTACAGTGCAGTGAAAAAAATTAATAGCAGTTTAGATAAACCATAGGAGACTAAAACAGGAAAAGGGCGTGGGAATAAATCATTTGAGGGTGTAACACTTCCATTCTTCTTTTCTTTTTAATTAATTAAATTTACTAATTAACTAGTAAATTTAATTAATTATAAATTAATTAATTTACTTATTTTTAAAATTTTTTCATACTTTATTTACATTTCAAATGTTTCCCCCTTTCCAGATCTCCCCTTTGGAACCTCCCCATTCCCTTCCCCCATCCCCCTGCCACTATGGGGTTATTCCCCCACCCACCCACCCACCCACTCTAGTCTTCCCTCCTTGGCATTCTCCTATACTGGGGGATCTAACACCCTCAGGCCCAAGGGCCTCTCCTTCCCCTGATGGCTAAGACCCTCCTCTGCCATATATGTGGCCAGCACCATGGGTCTCTCCATGTGTATTCTTTGGTTGGTGATTCAGTCTCTGGGAGCATCGGGAGGTCAGGCCAGTTGCCACTGTTGCTCCCTCCATGGGGCTGCAAACTCCCTCAGCTCCTTCAATCCCTTCTCCAAGTCCTCCATCTGGGACCTCACACTTAGCCCTACTGTTGCTGCGAAGTGACTCTTGGGTATTTCGAACGTTTGAGCTAATAACCACTTAACAGTGAGTACATACCGTGTTCATTCTTTTGTGACTGCGTTACCTCACTCAGTATGATATTTTCAAGTTCCATCCATTTGTCTGTGAATTTCACAAAGAATTAATTGTAAATTAATTAATTTACAATCAAAGCTTCTCCTCCTCTTCTCCCAGTTACTCCCTCACCTCCCCTGCCTACCCCCTCTCCCTTTCTCCTTTGAGAAGGGGGAGGCCTCCAATGGATATCAACCAACCTTGGCATATCAAGTTGCAGTAGGACTTGGTGCATCTTCTTCTTTTGAGGCTAGACAAGGCAGCCCAGTTAGGGGAAAGGGACCCAGAGCAGACAACTGAGTCAGAGACAGCCCCTGCTCCTGCTGTAGGGGTCCCACATGAAGACGAAACTGCACATCTGTTATATATGTGTAGGCGTCCTAGGTCTGTCCATGCATGCTCTCTGATTGGTGGTTCAGTCTCAGTGAGCCACTGTGGGGCCAGATTAGTTTTCTGTAGGTTTGCTTGTAGTGTCTTTGACCTCTGGTTATTTCTTTTTTTTTCTTTTTCTTTTTCTTTTTTTTTTTTCGAGACAGGGTTTCTCTGTATAGCCCTGGCTGTCCTGAAGACCTCTGGTTATTTCAATCCTTCTTCCCCTCTTCTACAAGATCCCTGAGCTCTGTCTAATGTTTGGCTGTGGGTCTCTGCATCTGTTTTCATCAGCTGCTGGGTGAAGTCTCTCAGATGGCAGTAATGCTAAGCTCCTGTCTGCACATATAGCAGAATATCATTAACAGTGTCAGGGGTGGGCTCTCATGGTATGTGTCTCAAGTTGGGCCAGTCATTGGTCAGCCATCCCCTCAATTTTGCTCCCTCTTTATCCCTGCACATCTTTTAAGCAGGTATTGTGACTGGGTTGGTGTCCCTATCCTTTCATTGGAAGTCTTGCCTGGTTACAGGAGGTGGCTGGTTCAGGTTCCACATCCCCTATTGCTAGGAGTCTTAGTTAGGGTGACCCTCATAGATACTTGGGAGTTTCCATTGTCCTTGGCTTCTAGCTCCTCCCAGAGATGCTCTCTTACCAATTCCAGTTCTCTCTTCTCTGTTCTCTTTTTAAAAGAGATTTAGTCACAAAATAAAGACAGTTTGTATGGTTTTAAAACTGAAAAAAAAAATGGCATAAAAATTTCAGACATAACCAGTTCTTGGTTTCCTTGATTCTTTGTATTATTCTCTTTGTTTCTGATTGACTGATTTCAGCCCTGAGTTTGATTATTTCCTGCCTTCTACTCCTCTTGGGTGTGTTTGCTTCTGCTGCTGCTGCTGCTGCTGCTGCTGCTACTGCTACTACTACTACTACTACTACTACTACTACTACTACTACTACTTTTTTTCTAGAGCTTTCAAGTGTACTTTTAAATCCTTAGTATAAGAACTCTCCAATTTCTTTATGAAAGCACTTAGTGCTGTTTTCCTCTTAGCACTGGTTTCATTGTATCCTTAAGTTTACATATGATGCACCTTCATTTTCATTGAATTCTAGATCTTTAATTTCTTTCTTTAACTCTTCCCTGTCACATTGATCATTGAGTAGGGAGTTGTTCAGTTTACATGGTTATGTAGGCTTTCTCTTGTTTCTGTTGTAATCCAGCTTTAATCCATGGTGGTGTGATTGAATACAAGGAGTTATTTCAATTTTCTTGTATTTGTTGAGGCTTGCTTTGTGACCAAGTATATGGTCAGTTTTGGACATAATTCCATGAGGTGCTGAGAAGAAGGTATAATCTTTTGTGTTTGGGTGAAATGTTCTACAGATGTTCGTTAGGTCCATTTGATTCATATTGTCTGTTATTTTCATTATTTCTTTGTTTAGTTTCTGCCTCTGATGACCTGTCAGTTGGTGAGAATAGGGTGCTGACATCTCCCACTATTAATGCGTGGGGTTTGATAGGTGATTTAAGCTTTAACAATGTTTCTTTTACAAATGTTGGTGCCTTTGCATTTGGGGTATAGATGTTCAGAATTGAGACATCATCTTGGTGGATTTTTCTTTTGATGAGTGAGAAGTGTCCTTCCATACGTCTTTTGATTACTTTTGGTTGATAGTCTATTTTATTTTATTAGATATTAGAATGGCTACTTCAGCTTGTTTCTTGGGTCTGTCCATTTGCTTGGAAAACCTTTTTCCAGCCCTTTACTCTGAGGTAATGACTATCTTTGCTGCTGAGGTGTGTTTCTTGTATGCAGAAGAATGATGGGTCTTATTTATACATCCATTCTGTTAGCCTGTGTGTTTTTATTGGGGAATTGAGACCTCTGATGTTTAGAGATATTAATGGCCATTGATTGTTAGTTTATTTTGATGTTGGCGTGGTTCTCTCTCTCTCTCTCTCTCTCTCTCTCTCTCTCTCTCTCTCTCTGTGTGTGTGAATGATTCTCTTTTGGTTTCGTTGGTGTGGGATTAACTATTTCTTGTGTTTTCTTGGGTGTGGCTACCCTCCTTGTGTTGGAATTTTCCTTCTTGTATCCTCTGTAGGGCTAAATTTTTGGTTTTCTCCATCTGTGGAGATTGAAAGTTTTGTTCCTGGGTATAGAAGTCTGGGCTGGCATCTATGATATTCTAAAGACTGAAAGACGTCTGCTTGGGCTGTTCTGGGTTTTAAACTGTCCACTGAGTATGCTAAGATTCTCTTTTCCATCTCTTGTATTCTGTTGGTGATGCTTGTGTTTGTAGTTCCTGTTCTCTTTCCTAGGTTTTCCTCACTAGGATTGCCTCAGATTGTGTTTTCTTTATTACTTCTGTTTACATTTTTAGGTCTTGAACAGTTTTATTCATTTCTTTCACCTGCTTGATTGTTTTTTCTTGTAATCCTTTATATTTGTTTCCTCTTTAAGGCCTCTACCCGTTTGATTGTATTTTCCTGTATTTCTTTAAGGGATTCATTCATTTCCTCTGTAAAGGTCTCTATCATCTTCATAAGATTACATTTAAGGTCGTCATCTTGTGATTTAGGTGTGTTAGGATATTGAGGTCTTGCTGAAATAGGATAACTGGGTTCTAGTGGTGTTATATTGCTCTGGTTTTTGTTGATTGTGTTCTTATGCTCACCTTTAGCCATCTGGCTGTTCCTAGTGTTGGCAGGCCTGGTAGTCTGGATGGGAATAGGTCTCTGGGGCTGCAGATATAGCTGGTAGTCCCTGATGTCAGCGGGCTTGTTGAATTGCAGGTAAAGCTTGTTGTTTCTGGTGGCAGCAGGCTTCCAGGGATGCAGGCAGAGCTGGTAGACTCTGATGGCTTCAGGCTGCTGGTTGTCCCGGGTGGGCAGGCCTCCAGGGATGTAGGTGGAGTCCTGGCTCAGGAAATGGAGTCATAGGTGGCAGGGCGGAGCTTGCTTCTGCTGGGTTTGCCCAGAAGGGCCAGCAACCAGGGAATTAGGGTAGAGTTCTTTCTCACCTGGTGGTCACTGATGCATATCTGGTATTTTGGTTAAAGGTGTGGACCAGAAGATGTAGTTTGGGGCTTGGGGACTAACTTCGTTGTCCCTGGCAGCAGTAGGCCTTCAGGGATCCAGGCAAAACTGTGGCTAGAGAAAACATGGATCTTTTTATTTTAAAAGAATTTTCTCACATCTGTTTCATTTTAGAGATTGTTTTTGTGAAAGTGGAACTGTGCTAAGTACACAGCAGCTGTTTGACCTGCATTAGTTTCCCAGTTCCTGGAACAAAGGGTCACAACCTAGGTCATTGAAGCAGTAAACATTTATTTTTTTGTGGTTGTGGAGGTTAGACATCTACAATCAAGGTGTATTTGAGCAGAGTGTTTTCCCTATGATACTCTGCAATGTTCTGACTTCTTCCTACTCACCAGTACTGGTATTCTTAGGGCAGCTTCTTCACTGCTGTTGTTGCCTGCTCAGTTAGTTTACATTCTCAGTGTGGGCTCTAGTGTCTGTTCAAGGACACCAGTCATATTGCTTATCGAGCATCATGTCATTATTATTATTATTACTATTATTATTATATACTTGAGTTTATTTGAAAATTAAAACTTTCCTCTTCCTACACTATTTAGAACACCATGATTTTTTTATTGGTTATTTTAGTTATTTATGTTTCAAATATTATCCCCCTTCCCAGTTTCCCCTCCGCAAACCCCCATCCCATAACCCTTCCCCCTGCTTCTATGAGGATGCTCCCCAACCAACCCACCCACTCCTGCCTCAACACCCCATCATTCCACTATGCTGGGGCATTGAGCCTCCACAGGACCAAGGGCCTCCTCTTCCACTGATGCCAGATAAGGCCATCCTCTGCTACATATGCAGCTGTAGCCATGGGTCCTTTTTGGTTGGTAGTTTAGTTCCTGGGAGCTCTGGGGGAAGGGGAGTCTGGTTGGTTGATATTGTTGTTCTTCCTATGGGGTTGCAAACCCCTTCAGCTCCTTCAGTCCTTCCCCTAACTCCTCCATTGGAGTCCCTGTGCTCAGTCCAATGGTTGACTGCAAGCATCCACATCTGTATTGGCCAGGCTCTGGCAAAGCCTCTCAGGAGACAGCTTTATCAGGTTCCTGTCAGCAGGCACTTCTTGGCATCAGCAATAGTGTCTGGGTTTAGTGTCTGCAGATGGATAGATCCCTACGTGGGACAGTCTCTGGATGGACTTTCCTTGAGTTTCTACTCCATTCTTTGTCCCTGCATTTCCTTTAGACAGGAGCAATTCTGGGTTAATATTTTTGAGATGGGTGTGTGGCCCCATCCCTCAACAGGGGTCTGTGCCTAACCTTGGATATGGTCTCTATTGGTTCTCCCTCTCCTTCGTTGGGTATTTCAGCTAATGTCATCTCCGTTGAGTCATAGGAGCCTCTTGGTTTCCTGGCATCTGGACTTTCTAGTGGCTACATCCAGTTTCCCATTCCCCCACTTCTACATACCTCCATTAATTTCCTGACGCTCTGTACATCTCCCCCACCCTCCCACACCTGATCCTGACCCCCTTTTCCCCTCTCCTTCCCCTCCCCCTCCCAGGTCCCTCCTTTCCTCTACCTCCCATGTTTATTTTGTTCCCCCTTCTAAGTGGGACTGAAGCATCAACACTTTGGTCTTCCTTCTTGAGCGTCATATGGTTTATGATTTGTATCGTGGGTATTCCCAGCTTTTTTTCTAATATCCACTTACCAGTGAGTACATACCATGTGTGTTCTTTTGTGACTGTGTTACCTCACTCAGGATGATATTTTCAAGTTCCAGCTATTTGCCTGGGAATTTCATGAAGTCATTGTTTTTAATAGCTGAGTAGTACTCCAGTGTGTAAATGTACCACATTTTCTGTATCTGTTCCTCTGTTGAAAGACATCTGGGTTGTTTCCAGCTTCTGGCTATTATAAATAAGGCTGCTATGAACATAGTGGAACATGTGTCCTTGTTACATGTTGGAGCATCTTTTAGGTATATGCCTAGGAGTGGTATAGTGGAGGAACTGCCAGACTGATTTCTAGAGTAATTGTACCAGTATGCAGTCCCACCAGCAATGGAGGAGTGTCCTTCTTTCTCCACATCCTCACCAGCATCTGCTGTCCCCTGAGTTTTTGATCTTAGCCATTCTGACTGTTGTGAGGTGGAATCTCAGGGTTGTTTTAATTTGCATTTCCCTGATGACTAAGGATGTTGAACATTTCTCTAGTGCTTCTCAGCCCTTCAAGTTTCCTCAGTTGAGAATTCTCTGTTTAGCTCTGTGCTCCAGTTTTTAATAGGGGTATTTGGTTCTCTAGAGTAATTTCTTGAGTTCTTTGTATATTTTGGATATTAGCCCTCTATTGATTATAGGGTTGGCAAAAATCTTTTTCAAATCTGTAGGTTGCGGTTTTGTCCTGTTGACAGTGTCTTTTGTCTTACAGAAGCTTTTCAATTTTATGAGATCCCATTTGTCTATAGCTGATCTTAGAGCCTTAGCCATTGGTGTTTTGTTCAGGAAATTTTCCCATGTGCCAATGTGTTTGAGGCTCTTTCCCACTTTCTCTTCTATTAGATTCAGTGTATCTGGTTTTATGTGGAGGTCCTTGATCCATTTAGACTTGAGCTTTGTACAAGGAGATAAGAATGGATCGATTTGCATTCTTCTACATGCTGACCGACCCTTGAACCAGCACCGGTTGTTGAAAATGCTCTTTTTTTCCACTGGATGGTTTTAGCTCCTTTGTCAAAGATCAACTGACCATAGGTGTGTTGGTTTAATTATGGATAATCAGTTCTGTTCTTTTGATCTACTTGTCTGTCTCTGCACCAATACTATGTGGTTTTTATCATTATTGCTCTCTAGTACAGCTTGAGGTCAGGGATGGTAATTCCCCCAAGGAGTTCTCTTATGCTTGAGAATAGTTTTCACTATCCTGGGTTTTTTGTTATTCCACATGAATTTGAGAATTGCTCTTTCTATCTCTGTGAAGAATTGAGTTGTAATTTTGATGGGGATTGCATTGAATCTGTAGATTGCTTTTGATAAGATGGCATTATTACTATATTAATCCTTCAATCCATGAGCATGGGAGATCTCTCAAATCTTCTTCAATTTTTTTCTTTAGAGACTTGAAGTTCTTGTCATACAGATCTTTCACATGCTTGGTTAGAGTCACACCAAGGTATTTTATATTATTTGTGACTATTGTGAAGGGTGTTATTTCCCTAATTTCTTTCTCAGCCTGTTTATCCTTTGAGTAGAGGAAGATTACTGATTTGTTTGAGTTAATTTTATGTCCAGCCACTTGCTGAAGTTGTTTATCAGCTGTAGGAGTTCTCTAGTGAAATTTTGGGGGTCACTTAAGTATACTATCATATCATCTGCAAATAGTGATATTTTGACTTCTTCCTTTCAAATTTGTATACATTTGACATCCTTTTGTTGTCTAATTGTTCTGGCTAGGACTTTGAGTTTTATATTGAGTAAGTAGGGAGAGAGTGGGCAGCCTTGTCTTGTCCCTGATTTTAGTGGGATTGCTTCAAGTTTCTCTCCATTTAGTTTGATATTGGCTATTGGTTTGCTGTATATTGCTTTTATTATGTTTAGGTATGGACTTTGAATTCCTGATCTTTGAAGACTTTTAACATTTAGGGTATTGTATTTTGTCAATTGCTTTTTCAGCATCTAATGAGATGATCATGTGTTTTTTTTCCCTTTGAATTTGCTTATATAGTGGATTATGTTGATGGATTTCCATATATTGAACCATCCCTGCATCCTTGGGATGGAGCCTATTTGATCATGGTGAATGATCATTTTGATATGTTCTTAGATTCAGTTTTCGAGAATTTTATTGAGTACTTTTGAATTGATATTCATAAACGAAATTGATCTTAAGTTCTCTGTCTTTGTGTTGTTTAGGTATCAATGTAACTATGGCTTCATAGAACAAATTAGGTAGTGTTCCTTCTGTTTCTATTTTGTGGAATAATTTGAAGAGTATTGGTATTAGGTCTTGTGTGAAGGTCTGATAGAAATCTGCCTTAAACCCTATGTCCAAAGGTTTTTTTTTTTTTTGTTTTGTTTTGTTTTGTTTTTTTTTTTTTGGTTGGGAGACTTTTAATGCCTGCTTCTCTTTCTTGAGGGGTTATAGGACTGTTTAGTTGGTTTATCTGATCCTGATTTAACTTTTGTATCTGGTGTCTGTCTAGAAAATCATACATTTCATCCTGACTTTCCAGTTTTGGTGAGTATAGGTTTTTGTAATAAGATCTGATGTTTTCTTAATTTTCTCAGTTTCTTTTGTTATGACTCGTTTTCATTTCTGGTTTTGTTAATTTGGATACTGTCTCTGTGCCCTCTGATTAGTCTGGCTAAGGGTTTATCTATCTTGTTGACTCTCAAAGAAACAGCTCCTAGTTTTATTGATTCGTTGTATACTTCTCTTTGTTTCTATTTGGTTGATTTCAGCCCTGAGCTTGATTATTTTCTGTCCTCTACGCCTCTTGGGTGTATTTGCTTCTTTTTGTTCTAGAACTTTCAGGTGTGCTATTAAGCTGCTAGTATATGCTCTCTCTCCAGTTTCTTTATGGAGGAACTGAGAGCTATGAGTTTTCCTCTTAGCACTGCTTCTATTGTGTATGAAAGGGTATGTTGTGCCTTTATTTTCATTAGATGCTAAAAAACATCTTTAATTTCTTTTTTAATTTCTTTCCTGACCAAGTTATCATTGAGTTGAGAGTTGTTCAGCTTCCATGAGTATGTGGGCTTTCTGTTGTTTTTGTTGTTATTGAAGACCAGCCTTAATCTGTGGTGATCTGATAGGATGCATGGGATTATTTCAATTTTCTTGTATGTGTTGAGGTTTGTTTTGTGACCAGTTATATGGTCAATTTTGAAGAAGGCACCGTGGGGTGCTGAGAAGAAGGTATATTCTTTTGTTTTAGGGTGAAATGTTCTATAGATATCTGTTAAATCTGTTTGGTTTATAACCTCTATTAGTCTCACTGTGTCTCTGTTTAGATTCTGTTTCCATGATCTATTCATTGGTGAAAGTGGTATATTGAAGTCCCCACTGTTATTGTGTGAGGTTCAATGTGTGCTTTGAGCTTAAGTAACATTTCTTTTATGAATATGGGTACCCTTGCATTTGGATGAATTGAGAGTTCATCTTGGTAGATTTTTCCTTTGATGAATATGAAGTGTCCTTCCTCATCTTTTTGATAACTTTTGGTTGAAAGTTGATTTTATTCAATATTAGAATGGCTACTCCAGCTTGTTTCTTGGGACCATTTGCTTGGAAATTTTTTCCCAGCCTTTTACTATGAGGTTGTGTCTGTCTTTGTCATTAAGGTGTGTTTCCTGTATGCAGCAAAATGCTAGGTTCTGTTTATGTATCCAGTTTGTTAGTCTATGCTTTGGAATTGAATCCATTGATGTTAAGAGATATTAAGGACCAGTGATTTTTGCTTCCTGTTATTTTTGTTGTTAGAGGAGGAATTAGGTTTGTGTGGCTGTCTTCCTTTGGGTTTGTTGAAAGAAGATTTATTTCTTGCTTTTGCTTGGGTGTCATTTCTCTCCTTGTTTGGGAGTTTTCCATTATCCTTTTTAGGGCTGGATTTGTGGAAAGATATTGTTTAAATTTGGTTTTGTCATGGAATATCTTAGTTTCTCCATTTATGATAAGTGAGAGTTTTGCTGGGTATAGTAACTTGGGTTGGCATTTTTGTTCTCTTAGGGTTTGTATGACATCTGCCAAAGATCTTTTGGCTTTTAGAGTCTCTGTTGAGAAGTTTGATATAATTTTGATTAGTCTGCTTTTCTTTAAATGTTACTTGACCTTTTCCCCTTACTGCTTTTAATATTCTTTCTTTGTTTTGTGCATTTGGTGTTTTGATTATTATGTGACGAGAATTTCTTTTCTGGTCTAATCTATAGGCTTCCTGTATGTTTATGGGCATCTTTTTTTTTTTAGGTTAAGGAAGTTTTCTTTTATAATTTTGTTGAAGATGTTTACTGGTCCTTTGAATTGGGAATCTTTGCTCTGTTTTATACCTATTATTCTTAGGTTTGGTCTTTTTATTGTATCCTGGATTTCCTGGATGTTTTGGGTTAGGAGCCTTTTGCATTATGCATTTTCTTTGACTGCTGGGTCAATGTTTTCTATGGTATCTTCTACACCTGAGATTTTCTCTTCTATCTCTTGTATTCTGTTAGTGATGCTTGCATCTATGACTCCTGATCTCTTTTCCTAGGTTTTCCATTTCCAGGGTTGTCTCCCTTTGTGAGTTCTTTATTGTTTCTATTTCCATTTTTAGATCCTGGATGGTTTTGTTCAATTCCTTCACCTGTTTTGGTTGTGTCTTCATGTAATTCTTTAAGGGATTTTTGTGTTTCCTCTTTAAGAGCTTTTACTTGTTTACCTGTGTTCTCCTGTATTTCTTTAACAGAGTTATTTATGTCTTTCTTAAAATCCTCTATTATCATCATGAGATGTGATTGTAGATCAGAATTTTGCTTTTCAGGTGTGTTGGAGTATCCAGGGCTTGCTGTGATGGGAGAACTGGGTTCTAATGATGCCAAGTTGCATTGATTTCTGTTGCTTATGTTACTGTGCTTCCCTCTGGCCATCTGGCTATCTCTGGAGTTATATGGTCTTACTGTCTCTCACTCAGCTTGTTTCTCCTGTGAGCCTGTGAGCCTGGGTGTGTCAGCACTCCTAAGGGTCAAGTCTTCTGTGGGTGAGATTGGGGTACAGAGGGTTGTAGCACAAGATCAGCTCCCAAGTGTAGATGTATACCGGAAGGCTCGTGTCCCCAGCTGTGCTGCGGTTCCTGTGTCCACTGGACCCCAGGAGGGTCTCATTTGGGCCAGGTATTGGGACAGTAATGGTGGTCTCACCTGTGAGCTTGAGTGTGTCAACACTCCTAGGGGACAAGCTTTCTCTGGGTGGAATTGGGGTGCAGAAGGCTGTGGCACAGGATCAGCTCCTAGGTGCAGGTAGAAACCGGAAGGCTAGCATCATGTCTTTATCATAACTTTCTGTCTCTCCAGAAGGCCAACTAAGTTTTCATATTTGTTCTTAGGAAATAGCACACTCTCAGGTAAAACAAGAGGCTGTATTGCTGTATGAAAAACTTTATGAATTAGAATCCCATCGAGATCAAATGATTGCAGAAGACAAAAGTATGGGATCACCAATGGAGGAAAGGGAGAGATTGCTTAAGCAGGTAGGAGAAGAAAGTTCATTATTTTTTTTGTTGGTTTGGTTTGGGTTTTGAGACAGTATTTCTCTGTGTAGCCCTGCCTGCCCTGGAATTTGCTTCATAGACCAGTCTGGCCTTGAACTCTGAGATCTGTTGGCCTCTGCCTCCCAAGTACTGGTATTAATGATGTGTGCCACCACTACCTGGCCATTTATGTGTTGTTTGTTTGTTTGTTTGTTTGTGTATTTTATGTATCTGTAGCTGTACAGATGGTTTGAGCCATTATGTGGTTGTTGGGAATTGAACTCAGGACCTCTGCTCACACCAACCCAAAGATTTATATATCATTATACATAAGTACACTGTAGTTGTCTTCAGACACACCAGAAGAGGGTGTCAGATCTCATTATGGATGGTTATGAGCCATCATGTGGTTGCTGGGATTTGAACTCAGGACCTTTGGAAGAGCAGTCAGTGCTCTTAACCACTGAGCCATCTTTCCAGCCCCCATTTATATGTTTTAAGAGCTATGAATTAAGCAGAAAATCAATGTGACTGTTATCCAAAAATGGTAGTTAGCTTTACTTCAATATGAAATGTGAGCCAAGAAAATACAGAACAATCTTAGTTTCTTAAGCAACTTGGTTTTGGAGTAAATCCTCATTTTGTATTTCTTGGTGTGTATTTATATCATTATTTCATGGATACTTATTCATTGGTGATTTAACTAGTTCAATAGTCTTACTGAAAATAAATTACATTAATTATGTTTTTTTCTACAAAACAAAGAGAAGTGTTCCAAGTCTAATGACTTTGGTAGTTAGTATTAATGCCTTCATGAAGAGAATGAAATTTAAATGTCATATGAAATTATATTTGACATCATCACATGCCATGTATTCTGTAGCTTTTCTACTACTTCTAGGCTGCTTTAATTTAGCTCTAAGTTGCAGTGAACTTGTTTATATGCTGAGACGTACTAAATCCAAGACCCTTGGAAGAACTGTATCTTTGTAAGGATTTCTTTCCAGAGATTTCTCCTGGAACTGCTTTGAGGTCTTATGTTTGTGGGCATGTGTGAGTGTGCATGTGTGCATGTGCATGCGTGCTTGCGCATGTGCATGTGTCTGTGGGTTTTTGGAACCTTATGGATCAATTAAAGAGACTGTTAGAATCAGCCTTTCTAGAATGGTCTTAAGTCTAAATCTTGCTTTGAGAGATGTCTCCACAGGTAAAGGCACTTGCTGCTAAGCCTGGTGGCCTGAGATTAATCCTAAGAACCCACATGGTAGAAGGAAAACCAGTTTCTGAAAGTTGTTCTCTGACTTCCACGCTCACACTGTAGTGGAGCCTCCCACATACAGTATATAAATCAAAATGGAATACAATTAGAAAATTCTAACACTTCAGCCACTCCTTACAAGGGAAAGATTAGGGGCAGGAAAGGAGAAAATGCTTTAGAGATTACTAGTTAAATCCGAGTTTGAGCAGGGCTTAGTGGCACACACCTGGGAGGCAGAAGACGGTAGATAATCTCTGTGAGTTTTGAGGCCAGCCTGGTCTACATAGTGAGTTCCAGGACAATCAGCACTATATAGAGAGATATTATCTTAAAAGTATTAAATTAAAGATACTCTAGAATTAATAATTATGTATATATATATTCATACATATACATATATATCTTCTATAGGATATGGAATTATACATATTTAAAATACTACATGGCATAGCACAAATGTACCCTAAAAATTTTTCATTGTTTTTCTGAAATTTAATTTTACTGAGGCTTCCCAAATCTGGTAGCTGGACCCTTGGATGTGGGGGAGTCCCAGAAATCCACAATTCCTCCTGTTAGCTAACTGACTCATGTTGAAAGATATGTTAACCTGATAAGTGTCCTCATTGGAGTTTAGATAGCTATGATGAAACACCATGACCAAAAGCAACTTAGGGAGGGAAGGTTTATTTCACTCAGATTTCCATATCATAACTCATCATCAAAAACAGCTAGGCCAAGAACAAAATGGCAAGAAATCTAAGGACAAGAGCTGGTGCAGAGGCCACGAACCATTCTGCTTACTCCTCATGGCTTGCTCAGCCTGCGTTCTTATGGAACCTAGAACCACCAGCCCAAACACCAATTTAAAAAAATGCCGTATAGGCCTTGCCTATAACCTGATTTGTTTTTTAGTTATTTATTTGCTCATTTATTTATTTGTTCATTTGTTTGTTTAGAGACATGGTTTCTCTGTAGCCCTGGATGTTCTGAAACTCACTGTATAGACCAGGTTGGTTTCACACTCACAGAAACTCACCTGCCTCTGCTTCCTGAATTCTGGGATTAAAGGTTTAATTAACCACACCTGACCTTATAGCCTGATTTTTGTGGAGGCATTTTTCCAATTTACATTTCCTCTCAGATGACTCTAGTTTGTATGGAGCAGTCATAAAACTGGCCAGGACAGTAGTTAGGAAGAAGGAAGGAATATGTGAATAGTTTCTTAGTGAAGTTCTTTTTCAGATAGTCTATTCAGATGAGTTATTCTTTAAATACTATTTTCTTTCTATGCCTATGTAGGTTAAAGAAGATAATCAGGAAATAGCCAGCATGGAGAGACAGTAAGTACCTTTGAACCAGGACAGTTTATATTTGTTCTTCCTTCAGATTACATCATAAAGTTATAGTAGTAGATGCTTTTATAGGCATTTTCAGGTGGCTCACATGTCAATATTTATCAAGCCTTTAGTCTCCGGGTTTTAATTCTTTGTCATTGCCTAGTATAATTCCTTTTTAAAAACAGCTTTACAAAGAGATGGCTTATATACATTATATATTTAAAGCATACTATTCAGAGCTTTTCGTTAGATTTACAATTGGACAATTCAGTCACTCTAACCAAATCCCACAGCTTTTAACCATTGTTTTCCTTACCCTTCTCTTCTCTCTAAGACTGGAAATCTACTCTATGTTACCTATTTGCCTATTCTGAGCATTCCATATGTGGAGTCAAACAGCTTTTGGACCCATGTGGCAACATGCTTCATTTAGCCTAATATTTTCAGTGCTTATCTGTGGTGTGGCATATACACCAATATCTCATTTATTTTTAATTCCAGTTAATATTCCATTTTATGTTTTTTATTTATTCATCAATTGATAGGCTTTTGTGGCTATTGGTAATCATATTGACATGAACATCTGTGAGCTGGTTTTGTATGGGCATTTATTTCTACTTCTCCTATATAAATATTCAGGAATGGAATTGCTGGTTTATGTGGTTACTTTATATTTTACATTATAAATTTGGAGTCCAGTCTAGATCAAATGGCTACATAATAGGCATTGTATTTTCTATACAAATAGACATTTTACATTTCTGCCTGCAGTGTATGAGAGCCAAGGTTTTTATAATCATCACTTAGCATCATTTGTCTTTTTTATTTTTTTTAAATTTATTTATTTTATGTATATGAATACATTGTCACTGTCTTCAGACACATCAGAAGAGGCCATTGAATCCCATTAAAGATGGTTGTGAGCCACTATGTGGTTGTTGGGAATTGAACTCAGGACCTCTGGAAGAGCAGTCAGTGCTCTTAACCACTGAGCCATCTCTCTAGCCCCATTTGTCTTTTTTTAAAAATGCTATTATTATTTATGATTTCATTGTAGCCGTGTCAATGGATGTGAAATAGTATTTTTCTTTGGCTTTCACTAGCAATTCCTTGATGGCTTATGGTGTTGAATTTCTTTTCATGTGCTGTTGGCCATGGGTATATCATCTTTGGAGAAGTGTTTATTAATGTCCTTTGCATGTTCTCATGAATTATTATTGGTGGTATTGAATAAACTGAATTCTTCATATATTTAGAATAGAATTTGCTCACAAGATACATGACTTACAAAATTGCTTACATTGTATTAGATATATTTTAACCTTTCTGGTAATAGAAAAGTTTTCAATTTAATGATGCTCATTATGATTTGTTTCCTTGTGTTGCTTCTAAAGTTCACTGATATTTTTAACAGGTTGACAGATATAAAGGAAAAAATAAACCAGTTTAGTGAAGAAATTAGACAACTTGACATGGATTTAGAGGAACACCAAGGTAATGTCTGTGGTATATTTGAGTTTTTAAAAATTCAATTAATATATATCTGAGCAGATGCATATTAATTGTAATCTTAGTGACTTTTTAGGATTTATTATTTAAGTAAATATAATACTCTATGATACTCCTAACATTAACTAACTGAAATATATATACTGGTATTATAAATAGTTTTAAAAATAATTACTTGATTAAAATTTTAAGTAACCTAATGATTGTGTAAGATAAGTACCTAGTTTTTCAAAGGATTCTTTTTTTTTTTCCCTAATAGAGGAGATGCCAGTCAAGTAAC
This sequence comes from Rhynchomys soricoides, assembly GCA_019843965.1. NCBI lineage: Eukaryota > Metazoa > Chordata > Mammalia > Rodentia > Muridae > Rhynchomys > Rhynchomys soricoides. The sequence continues at coordinate 5,432,026 of JADRCH010000140.1, forward strand.
AAATACCACAGCAGCCCAGAAACACTTGGTTTCCTTGTTGGGCTCAGTTATGCGGTAGCAAGCACTGTTGTCTCATGTTTCCGCAGCCAAGGGTCTTAATAGTAGAAATTCTATGTGTATGAGAAAAGTGTAGGCATCATAATTCCCAACCAGATTACTCTTGGAACAGGTTCCCTGTTTATAGAGTTCATGGCTTAACTTCAGACTAATAAATTTGTTGGTGGATTAACCAGATCAACTATATATTATCAGTTATTGGAGGAAAATCGGGATAATTTACCAATGGATGATAATAGACATTCACAGTAGGGAAAAGAGCATCCTTAAACTTTGTTTTTACTTTGATTTTTACATATTTATTTATTGAGCAAATCTTTAAAATTTTTTTTATTTTATGTGTGTTGGTGTGTTGTCTGTCTGTCTGTCTGTCTATCTATCTATCTATCTATCTATATTTGTGTAAGGGTATTGGATCCCTTGGAATTGGAGTTACAGACAGTTGTAAGCTGCCATATGGTTGCTGGGAGTTGAACCCCACCCTCTGGAAGAGCAGCCTGTGCTCTTAACCACTAAACCATCTCTCCAGCCCTTTACTTTGAAGAGTAAATAAAGATCGTATTCATGCCTTTTTGTTATATTATAAATAATATTTGTTTTTTGATTCATTACTTACCTGGATAGAGCACTCTATAAGAAACCTTTGAATACCAGCTAATCCATTTTAGAACCATGAAAGCTCAGAGCAATTAGTAATTTGCTAAATTCTCCAAATTAGTAATAAAAACTAGACTTAAACCAGAGGTTTTCTGATGGTAAAGTCTTAGTTCCACTGCCTGAGCATAAGCTTGACTTTCTGATTCAAAGTATTTCATTTGTGAAATTAAAATATGTTCTTAGAGACACATAGTTATATCTACATGTGGTTACTAATGGCCTTAATAAGACTTCTAAAGGCAGGAAAATGATAGTTTAGATAAATAAGCTTGACTGTGCTTTAGTTTTCTGGTTTGGGAAATGAGCACCATGGTAATGTCTCACAAATGTTTATATATTAAATGGCATTTGTGACAAAGGTAGGCTTATAATAAATTAATTCTAAGGTCATATTAATTTTAAAATTTATTTACTCATTTGTTTTCAGTTACAAGGTTATATATACTTATTGTTTATAGCATGTTCTGAAGTATGTATGTATTTGATTGGCTCAGTCAAACTAGCATAGGCATTACTTTACATGTTGTTCATCGAAAACAACTCAAATCTACTTGTCATGATACTTAAGCATGTACCACATTGTTGCTGGGCATGGTAGCACACATCTTAAATCTAGCCCTGAAGACAGAAGCAGGATGTCCTGATGAGTCTGAGGCCCCCACCCCGTGGATTATATAGTCAGCTCCAGGACAGCCAGGGATACATAATAGAAACTCTGTGATGAAAGATCTAAAGGGGGAAAAGATTTATACTAATCTTGTACAGTGATCTCATCAATTGATTCTTGTGCAATTTCGTGTGTTTTGTTTGTGTTATTTTCTCACTGTTGCTTTCCGTATATGTAGATCGATTTAGAGAAATCTGATGGTTTTATTTTAGAAACTTTACAGATTATATCCTAAATAATTTTCTTCCTAAATTGTAATGAATAGTGTTTAGTTCATTCTCCTAAAATGATGCATTTGGGAAGTAAAATTTATTATTAATTGAACTTGTAAGATAAATAGAATGCAGAATGCTTTATTTTTTGCTTCTGTTTTATTTTTTGTTTCAAATATTTATTTTTTATTAATGTAGAATAAGAGAATCCATAATTGTGTAATAGTGATAATAGGACATATAAGCATATATACATATATAAACATAGATGTGTGTGTATATAATCGCAGGTAAGTGTATTAATGCATCAGTGATTATTGTTACCACTGCTCTGCTGTGATCATCCTAATTGACACAGGGGGTTGTGTAGACAGTAACTTGTTCGAAGGTTACTTGTTAGTTCAGGACCTCATTACTTTCTTCCTGAACTATTGCAGTAGCCTCCTACCTGGTTATCCCACCTCCATTCTTGCCCCTTCTAAATTTTTTTTTCCCAGTATAATGCTGTAAAAATGATTTGTATAAAATATGTCCTAGTATCCTTGTCCTGCTTAATATGGTTCACCACGATGAACAAGATAACAGGCTTTGTATGTCCTAATAGTTCTGTAATCTGACTCTTTCAGCCTCCATTTCACCCCATAGTCAGTGTAGCTCAAGATTGCCTAGAACTTATTATATAGCCCAGGCCGGTTTCAAATTCACAGCAATCCTCATGCCTGATCCTGCAAAAGCAGGGATTATAGATGTGAGCCACCATGCCCAGCTCTTGTAGTAATCTAATAATAACATTCTACTTCTGCTACCTGACATTTCTTATTACCATTCTTTCAACAATTTTATCCTCTAACCTTTTGCTTTTGTTGTCTTCTATTTAACTGAGTGTTGTAAATTAATACGTGAGAGTTGATATCTCATGACTTAATCCCTCAGTAACATTTCTTGGTCCATTTAACCTTTATCTGTTTATTATTATTTTTATTAACTTTTATTATTTTTATCTTTACTCATTTACATTAAATAAATTTGGATAACAACAGTGTTACCATATAAGGCATGTACAGACTTTTTGTGGAATAGATACTGAAGACAAGTAATTACCTTTCTATGTAGAATTACTGGGGCTTTTGAAATCATGTGGTTTTGAGTTTTACTCCTTGCTAGCTTAGGCTGAAGCTTTCTTAGTTCTGATAAATTAGTTATCAATTAATCATCTGTTTCTGTTTTCCAAATTTCCAAATTTTTATTTCTACTGTCTTTTTTTAAAATTCCCCATTCTTGGGAGTTTATACTATAAAACTCAAGCAAACAAAAAGCAACTTTGCATTGTAGTTTTAAGAGGACTTGGACAATAGTCACTATTAGGAGTGGGTGTTCAGCTGGCCATAGTGGTGCGCATCTTTAATCCTGGCTCTCAGGAGGCAGAGGCAGGCAGGTCTCTGTGAGCTGGAAGCCAACCTGATCTATGTAGTGAGTTCCAAGAAAGAAGTGTGTGTTCAAGCTATCATCTTTACTAGGAAGTCACTAGTTATAAAATTGACCTAGAATCTTTTAAGAGTTCAGTTGAACACCCTGTGTGTACTTTGTTTTATTGTTTTTAAGGTGGTTTTTTTTTTTTTTGGTAGATCTATGTTTGTGTATTATTGCAAATAACCATTTTCATAAGTTTTTGTCAGTCACTCTTTTCTGTTTTTAAATATTATTATTTTACTATAATGTGGTAGCAAATGCCTGTAATCCCACCGGATGTTAGGGGTAATCAAGATTTCAAATTCAAAGAACAGGTTTGGGCTACAAAGTGAAACCCCTGTCAGAAACCAACCAGAGTGCCCAGCCTGAGTGTGGTGACATGCCCCTGTAGTCTCAGCTTCTCAGAATGCTAAGCTGGAAGAAGCTAGGCCGGAGGATACCTTGAGGCCAGGATTCAGAACAGAACCTGAGCAATGTAGTAAGACCCTGATGGATATATCTGTTATATAATATGTGATTTAATGAATTCAAGCAATAAAAAAGCATATGCAATAAAAAGTTGTCTATTCGAACTCATCTGAGTCTTCTGAGGTAATCATTGTTCATGTTTAGTCTTTAGATTTACTTCAAGTTTACAAACATTTTAAGATGAAGTAAAACTATATAGCTCTTTTCGGCTTGATAGCTTCATCTAACTATTGCTTTAGTTTCCTTTCTGTTGCTGCAATAAAATATTCCAAGAAAATCAACTTGACGGAGAAGGCATTGATTTTGGTTTCCGTTTGAGAGGAGATGGAGTCTGCTATGGTAGTAGGAGCATGGAAGGGGATAGCCCAGCAGTCAGGTAGCAGAGAAATCACATTTCATCCTCACACAGGGAGTAGAGCCATGATGAACTAGGGCCAGGCTCTAAAACCTTAAAGCCTGCTTCTGGTGCACTTATTTCTTCTGGTGCCTCTTTACCTCCCAAAGGTTCTACAAATCCCCAGTGTTACGAGCTGGGGACCAAATATCTAAACATATGAGCTTATTGGGATTTTTTATACTCAAACCACAAAACTATGAGTATACACGAGTATGTATATTTCGTTTATCATTGGAAGCTGAAGGCTCTAGAATGGTGCCCGGTACATATTAAGCACTCTCACAACCATTAGCTGCTACCATAGTTGTGGTTGCATAATATTCTGTACTATGGAATATAATATATACTATATATACAATACAGTGTCTCAACATTGACAGTAAGGCTATTTCTAATTATTATCAAAAACAGTGATACAAGGTTATGCATGATGGCAGATGCCTTTGATCTCAGCACTTGGGAAACAGAGGCAAGTGAATTCAAGTTCAAGGCCAGCCTAGTCTACAATAATGATTTTGTGGTCAACCAGAGCTACATAGTCAGACCCCAACTCAAAACAAACAAAATAGTGACTTTATAGGTATTTGTGTACATTCATGTGTATTATACAGAATAAATTCTACAACTGAAGTTTTAACCAGAATAAATCAAAGTTATTACTTTTAATATTGTTAATTTCTCACAAAGATTGAGCCATTTCCTATGGTTGGAAGCAGTATGTAGACATTATTTCTCACTAAAGCAAGCTATGTAAATGTCCTAGTTTTTGTTAAAGTAATATAGCCACTCCTTGACAATTCCAAACACTTTGCATGTGGACAAAGACCCGAATGTGCAGTTTTACCAATATCCATAAGGTGGGGCTAATTCTCTGAGAATCTGTTTATGTAGGATAGGATTGACATAGTTAACAAAGTACAGTAACATTCACATAATTTCCCAAGATGAATATTTGAGCATAGTTACTAAAAATTATGCCTTTATTTATAGAATCCAGTATTACCCCAGATTTGGATTAGATAACATGATAAATAGTATTTGATTATTAATCTACCATAGACATAAATATCTGATAATGGCAGGATGGTAGATATAATTGATGTGCACATAAAGTATGTAGGGCCTCCAAATCACTGTTCTAACATGAGATAATTACTTGTGATTTATTCTGTAATTTATATTGAGCTTTGAATAATCAAAATATACTTACTTTGCCTGTAGGATACAGTCTTTTTGTGTAGCCATGTCTCTGTAACTTACATAAGATACTTCTTTTTTTTTTTTCTAAAAAGTTATTTATTCACCTTACATCCAGTTCATTGCCCCCTCCTAGTCCTCCTTCCCATAATCCCTCCTTCCATACCCCCTTTTACCCTAAGAGAGCAGAAGCCCTACCTGGGTATCCCCCACCACCCTGGCACATCAAGTCTCTGCGGGGCTAGGCATATCCTCACCCACTGAGACTAAACTAGGCACCCCAACCAAAAGACATTTTCTACAAACAGGCATCAGTTTTAAGGATAGCCCCTATTTCAGTTGTTCAGAACCTACATGAAGATCAAGCTGCACATCTGGATATAGCACATTATTCTCTTTGGTTGGTGGTTCTGTCTCTGAGAACCCCAAGAGTTCAAGTTAGTTGACTGTTGCGCTCATGCTCTCTCTCTCCCCTACCCTCCCTCCCTCCCTCCCTCCAAGAAAGAGTTTATTGGGAGCTTGGTTACAGTCTCTGAAGGTTAGAACCCATGATTCTCAATACAGGGAGCATGACAGCCAGTAGGTAGCAGGCAGGCAGGCAGGCAGGCAGGCTTGTCTTTGGTGCAGTAGCTAAGAGCTTACATCTGATCCAAACGCATGAGACAGAGAGGCAGAGAAGGCTAACTTGGAATGACATAAGCTTTGAATACACACTAGTGACAAACCTCCTCCAACAAGGCCTTGCCTCCTAACCTTTCTTAGACAGTTCCACCAACTGCTTTAGGAGTTTTAGTAGTGGTATAAAGTTAAAATAAAAACTTAAGGCAGAATATTTTTGTCCTGCAACTAAATATGTCTTGACTTGAGTCCACACAATGTTACTTTAACTGATCTTGGACATGCTCTTTAGTTGCACTCAATCCAACCTCATTTCTTCATATTTAAAGAAGTTTTCCCATTAATTTATTCATTTTACATCCCAATCACTGGTGTGTGTGTGTGTGTGTGTGTGTGTGTGTGTGTGTGTGTGTGAGAGAGAGAGAGAGAGAGAGAGAGAGAGAGAGAGAGAATGAATGAGAGTACTAATATAAAATTTCTCAGTTGTTAGCATTGTTATGAATTCAGTTTCTGTATAAGGTAAAACTTTAGAATTTTGTGCAATCATCTCGTAGAAAGCATCTTCCTATCAGTATGTGTTCAAATGGCACTTCACATCACTAGCCTATGGATTCTCAGTGCACATCCAAGGAATTCAGTGCAACTCATTGAACTCATTGTTTAAGGTGGATATTGGCCTAGCAAGACTGTTTGTCAAAAAAATCAGAGCTGTGATATCTCAACACCACCTGAAACTGGCTAGGAATGCAGATTTTAAGGTACTACCTGAGACTTCAGTTTGAAACCATAGCCCTCAGTGTTTTGTGTATTAGCCAGAATTCATACTAATGTTTGATAACCACTGCTTTGGAAAATAATTGAGGGCCTTATGTTGTATTTGGTACATGCCAGATACTACTAAGGTAGAACCTAAAATAAGTACTCCGTTCAAACCAACTTCTACAGAGTTGTTTTACTTTTCTTACAGGTATTGAGGCCTTTTGAGCAATAATTTAAATCATTAAGTTTTTCTTGTGTTTTGTTTGTTTGGTTGTTGTTGTTGTTTTTCGAGACAGAGTTCCTTTGTATAGCTCTGGCTGTCCTGGAACTCACTCTGTAGACCAGGCTGGCCTCAAACTCAAAAATTTGCCTGCCTCACAAGTCCTGGGATTAAAGGCATGCACCACCACTGCCCAGCTTAAATCATTAATTTTTATGTGCTCATTTTAACATAGCAATTTAAAAATATTTGAAATAGGAATTTATTGCTTACTGCTAAATTGACATGAGAGAAGTAGGTGGGGGGGGCAGCTAAATTAAGTATACAGAATTTAGTAAGAAATCCAAGCTAACTGAAATTGAAATAGGAGAAATTGTCATGGCTCTCTAAATGCTTGAAAATGTTAGAGGAGGTCTAAAATAATAGTTTATTATGAATTAATGTTGTGTAAGTCAGCTAAAACAATGTTTGCATTAACAAAAATATGGTTATGAACTGTGCTTGTGTGTGTGTGTGTGTGTGTGTGTGTGTGTGTGTACATATGTGCAAAGTGCCAATGGAGTCTAGAAGAGATTGTTGGAACTTTTGGAGTTAGGTAGTCCTAAGCCAGTTGATACTGAATACTAGGAATTTTGATCTTTCTGAAGAGCAGCATCCTAACCACTGAGCCATCTCTTCAGCTCCAGAAACTAATTTTCTATTGAGAAATCACAACATAGACCAATTCATTAATGCTCTGACTTGTCTCTGTCTCAAGAGTGATCAAGGATTTATTTTGAAGCTTGGGAGTGCTTTGAGATATGTAGGAGCTCTGTTCCATATGATCATACTGGCCAGGTGTATAACTCAAGATGCTAGCCAGATATGCCTTCCCATTGAATATGTTGGCAACAAGAAGGGTGGATTTGCTTCAAGTGGGAGAAAGGACTTCTGGGTTCCTGACTTAAATGATAGTACATGGTGAGGATATTCAACTAACAGAAAATAAAGAAGGACAATTTTTGAGGGGGAATGCTGAAAAGTTTAATGTATATACTATATTTTAGGTTCTCAGAAGGACATCTAAATACTAATCTAGTAAGCAGTTAAGGGTTCTTAAGTCACTGGACTAAATGAGATTGTCATCTATATAGTACAGTTTTAGAAGTCAGTTAAGGACTAGAGAGTAGGCTCAGAGGATAAAGACACTTGCCCACATGTCTGGCAACCTAAGTTTAATCCTCAGAAATCTCATGGTAGACAGAGTCTGTTCTCACAAGTCGTTTTTTGACTTTCACATGTGTGTTGTGGCATACTTGAATGCACACACTCAAGCATACATACACATACATGCATGCATTCACAAAATAGTACATGTAAAAATGAGAGGATCTCACCTATGCAATGCAGAAGCAATACATGAAAGTATGTCAAAAGGGTTTATCAACAGTGTCAGATATTGCAGGATGAGAGAACTGAAACTGCCCTTTGGGTTGGATAGTTAATGCATCACCAAATCTCCTTGGGAATAGTCTTATTGGAATGGGAGGGAAAGCCTCATTGAAGTATCTTGAGCAGGAAAAGAAAAAGATGAACTATAAACAGAATGCAGGTGTAGGAGATTCTCCTTGGTTTAGAGAAAGAAAGATAAAGTGGTAAGTTTTTACATAGCCTAGAATCCAGACCTTCCTTGTAATCCCTTAATGCCTTAACTAGTCTTAAGAGTTGCCAGATCTAGGAACTATGAGTTTTTTAGTAAGCCAGGCCTCAGCAGGCCCAGAGGTTCCTCAGTTTGCTACTGCTATTTGCAAGTTTACCACCATGTGAGCTGAAGATTTGAGATCATATGTCATACAAACTACCTGTTCCTAACTGAGAAATATACTTGTAAAATGAGTAAATGTTCAGTATTATACATGATACATGTGCACAAGCAAAAGTCAGTATTCCCGTGCTTTCCTGCCCTGCTCCTTAGGGACTCTACTGCTACTGTTTGCACAAGTTTATTAATGCTTTAATCAGATCTGTGAAATTTTCTGTACCATATAGGAAAATATAGAACACAGATTATTGAGTTTTAATGTCTGGACTGCTGTTCTTCTCTTGTTCCACTCCTATTAGCTATAGTTCTTAAATGTCCTTTTTAATGCCAGATTTTAACTAGGAATCCTCATAGTAACAGCTTGCTATTCTTTCCATCTTTTTCCATCCTTAGTTTTTCTAGCAATCGAGGGACTGATTGATTGGCCTGAAGAAACTGGGTTGAAGCAAGCTCATATGTTTATGCTTTCTTTACTTGATGCCTTAGGTACATGGAGTTGCAACATCTTACACTGAGAATGTCTCTGTATTTCCATAGCTCAGTGTTTGTTACGGTGAAACCCCATTATCAAAATGATCACAATGATCACAGTCAACCATAACTAATGGTTCCTTTGTAGGGCCAGTATATCAGAGAAGTCCTTTCTGGCTTTGGATTTTTTGTCTCTTTAGACATGACTTTCATATTCACTAAACTTAGTATGTTCAACATTTTTGTATGCAATGTCTTTATCACCCCGTCCCCCTGTACTGGCTGGTTTTGTGTCAACTTGACACAAGCTGGAGTTATCACAGAGAAAGGAGTTTCAGTTGAGAAAATGCCTCCATGAGATCCAGCTGTAGGGCATTTTCTCAATTGGATCAAGGGGGTAGGGCCTGATGTGTTCATAAAAATATAAAGAGATATATATTCTATGGGTGTAAGGGGAGGTGTGGGGGAAGGGTGTGCCTCACCAGGCCCAAGCCGAGGCATCCCTTTCCCCTGAGGGACCAGCCACAGGAGAAGGTATAGTATAGAATAGAGTTTATTCAGGGCATGGGGAGGGGAGTTCAGAGGGTAGTAGAGACAGAGAGAGAGAGAGGGAGAGTAGAGAAGTAAAGGAGTGGAGGCCGGCCATGACCACGTGGAGAGAGGGGGGAAAGGAGTGGGGAAAGGTAAGAGAAGTAAGAGAAGCAAGAGATAAGAGAGAGAGAGGAGGGGCAAGCAGCCTCTCTTATAGTGGGCCAGGCCCACCTGGCTGTTGCCAGGCAACTATGGGGAGGAGCATACCTGGCTGTTGCCAGGTAACTGTGGGGTGGAGTTTAGACAGAATGCTAATGGGGCCCCTTGTGGGTGGTACCATCCCTGGGTTGGAAGTCTTGGGTTTTGTAAGAACACAAGCTGAGCAACCCAGGGGAAGCAAGCCAGTTAAGTAACATCCCTCCATGGCCTCTGCATCAGCTCCTGCTTCCTGACCTGCTTGAGTTCCAGTCCTGGCTTTCTTTGGTGATGAACAGCAACTTGGAGGTTGCTTTCCTCTCCTACTTGCTTCTTGGTCATGATGTTTGTGCAGGAATAGAAACCCACTAAGACAAATTGGTACCAGCATAGTGGGGTATTCCTGTGACAACCTGACCATGTTTTGGGGAGGACTGTGGAAGGACGTTGGAACTTTGGGCTAGAAGACCCATTCGGTGTTAAGAGCTCTGTGGGGCCAGGCAGTGGTAGCGCAAGCCTTTAATCCCAACACTCGGGAGGCAGAGGCAGACGGATTTCTGAGTTTGAGACCAGCTGGTCTACAGGGTGAGTTCCAGGACAGTCAGGGCTACACAGAGAAACCCTGTCTCGAAAAACAAAACAACAGCAACAACAACAACAACAACAAAAGAGCTCTGTGGGATGTTGTATAGGAGCTTGGAAGATAATGTTAAGAACAGTACAGAAGATAGAGGCCTGGCTTGTGAAATTTCAGAGGGAAGACTTATCAGGGCTGTTGCTATTTTGATTGTGAAGATTCTGTGGTATTGGTTAACTGAGGCTGAAGAATCAGCTGTGATTAACAAGATATCAGAACTACTCAAGCAAAAACTTTGCCTTACTGGGACGATTAATGCTGGTTAGCTGGAGCTAAGAAATTATCGCTGATTAAGAAGAGACCAGCATCATTGAGGTGAAATCTTATGAGAAGTGTTTTCTGAAAGCACAGAGGCTATGTGTTCCAAAGATAGCCAAGGTTGTACCTTGTGCTGTGACTGGACTTGGTAATGTGTCAGAGTCACCCAGGTGGTACTGGTTTTGAAGGCATGAAGGGGTCATGAAGAGCAGCTGAGGCTGGGCACTGTGAGAGGCCTCGGAAGGCCATTGACGAAGGTGCAGCCTCACTTGCAATTGATGGCCCAGGACTGAAGGGGTCATGCAAAGGAGTTGAGACTTGGCACCATGGAGAGAGCCTATGAGAGGCTATTGGTGAAACCTTGTTACAGCGGAAGACAGCAGTGTTTTGGAGATGCCAGTACCATGAGATGAGCACCAAGAACAGCAGCAGCAGTGGACAGGCATCTGGAGCCTAGAAGACAAGGTGTGTGCTACAAAGGGCAGAGCTGGTGAAGTGACTCAAGCCCTTGGAGGAATCCAGAAGATCATGAGTGGATCCCAGACATTGGATGGTTGGACTTTGATTTTGCTTTTGATTGTGACTGTGCCCTGATAATTTTCCCTCTTGAAGAAAGAAGGTATTTTAGTGGAGCCCACAGTTAAGAGACTTTGAATTTTTAACAGATTTAGAATTTTAAAAGATATTGGATATTTTAAAGGGATTGAATTTTTAATATGCAAGACTGTGGGACTTTTAAAGTTATTTAGATCTTGGAGATGAATAAGAAAGTAAGGGTCGAGGCTTATTGGTGATGTGTTTGTGTGTCAGGTTGACAAGGGGTCAATTGTACTGGCTGGTTTTATGTCAACTTGACACAAGCTGGAATTATCACAGGGAAAGAAGTTTCAGTTGAGAAAAATGCCTCCTCGAGATCCAGCTGTAAGGCATTTTCTCAATTAGTGATCAAAGGGGGAGGGCCCATTGTGGGTGGTACCATCCCTGGGCTGGTAGTCTTGGGTTCTATAACAGAGCAAGCTGAACAAGCTAGGGGAAGCAAGCAGGTTAAGTAACATCCCTCCATGGCCTCTGCATCAGCTCCTGCTTCCAGACCTGCTTAGTTCCAGTTTCTTTGGTGATGAACAGCAATGTGGAGGTGTAAGCTGAATAAACCCTTTCCTGCCCAACTTGCTTCTTGGTCATGATGCTTGTACAGGAATAGAAACCCTGACTAAGACACCCCCTTTGCAATTAATGCAGCTATCTTGAGAATTATCCCGTTTCAGTTTCTGTCTTATCACTATCCATTCACTCTGGCTCTTGATACCTGAGAGAAAAATTTACTAACTTCCATCCTTATTACTGGAAAATGATTTGACCTGTTTTTTCATGTATAAGTGCAAAGGTGGGGTAGACTTTCTTGGAAACTTCTCTTTCCTATCACTGGTAGTATTCATGTATAGGCTGAACAACTTCAAATTTGGAATGGAAAGCCTGTAAGTTTGTTCCACTAAGAAGAATGTTTTTCCTACTTCTAAAGGCACAAATGAGTAAATCCAAGCCAATTTCTCCAAATTAAAATTCTACTAGACACTATCAAATATTCAGTGACTGATGGCATAAAGAGAACCCCAAAAATACTTTTTTTAATTGGATATTTTCATTATTTACATTTCAAATGTTATTCCATTTCCTGGTCCCCCCCTGGAAACCCCAATTCCATCCTCCCTCCCCCTGCTTCTCCCCACCTACACATTTACTCCCACCTCCCCACTCTCCAATTCCCCTACCCTGGGGCATCCATCGAGCCTCTCCTCACATTGATGCCTGACAAGGCATCCTCTGCTACATATGTGGCTGGGGCCATGGGTCTCTCCATGTACACTCCTTGGATGGTGGTTTAGTCCCTGGGAGCTCTGGGGGTCTGGTTGATAATGTTGCTCTTCCTATGGGGTTGCAAACCCCTTCAGCTCCTTTTGTCCTTTCTCTAACTCCTCCCTTGGTGTCACTATGTTCAGTTCAGTGGTTGTCTGTGAGCATCTGCCTCTGTATTTGTCAAACGCTGGCAGAGCCTCTCAGTTAACAGCTGTATCAGACTCCTGTCAACATGCACTTCTTGGCATCCACAATAGTGTCTGCGTTTGGTGACTGTATATGGGATGGATGGCCAGATGGGGTAGGCTCTGGATGGCCTTTCCTTCACATTTTGTCTTTCATTTTGTCTTCACATCCTGCTCCACATTTTGTCTTCATATTTGCTCCCATGAGTATTTCGTTCCACCTTCTAAGAAGGACTGAAGCACCCATACTTTGTTCTTCCTTCTTCTTGAGCTTCATGTGGTCTGTGAATTGTATCTTAGGTATTCAGAGCTTTTGAGCTAATATCCACTTATCAGTGAGTATATACCATGTGTGTTCTTTTGTGACTGAGTTACCTCATTCAGGATGATACTTTCAAGTTCCATCCATTTGTCTGCAAATTTCATGAAGTCGCTGTTTTTAATAGCTAAGTAGTATTCCAGTGTGTAAATGTACCACATTCTCTGTATCCATTCCTCTGTTGAAGGATGTCTGGGTTCTTTCCAGCTTCTGGCTATTATAAATATGGCTGCTATGAACATAGTGGAGCATTTGTCCTTGTTGTATGTTGGAGCATCTTTTGTGTATATGCCCAGGAGTGGTATAGCTGGGTCCTCAGGTAATACTATGTCCAATTTCCTGAGGAACTGCCAGACTGATTTCCAGATTGGTTGTACCAGCTTGCATTCCCACCAACAATGGCAGAGTGTGGGAGAAAATTTTCTGAACAGCATACCAATGGCTTATACTCTAAGATCAGCAATAGACAAATGGGACCTCATAAAATTGCAAAGCTTCTGTAAGGCAAAGGACACTGTCAATAGGACAAAAAATACTTCTACATTAGAATATTATGATTAGAATTTTAAAAATTAATGTTTTGCTTTTCATATAGGTGAAATGAATCAGAAATACAAGGAACTCAAAAAAAGGGAGGAAAATATGGATGGTAAGTGATGATCTCATCAAGATTAGATGCTATTCATCTCATCAAGATTAGATGCTGTTCATCTCATCAAGATTAGATGCTGTTCATCTGTACAAGACACTGAACATATTTGCCACATTGAACCACTTAGAAAACATGATATTTTAAAAATTTGGTTTTAAGTGAATGGGTTCTGAAACCTGAAAAATTTTATTCTTTTCTCCCATTTGAAATGTTATCAAATCATTATCTATTATAGAGTCATATAACATGCAAATTAGATTGCTATACATATGTTGGTTTTTTTTTTTTAATTAGAAAATATATGCTACACTATTGAGCTACCAAAAAAGAATTGGTAGAAAATTTATGATGGAAATAGGTTAGAGAATGCATGTAATGCTGATGCTGTTCTCTTACTAATAGTCAAATTTTAACTATTTTAATTTTGGATGTTCCAAAGGAATAATTAAAGAATGCAAATAAGAGCAAAAGTATATATGACTTATAGATCATACAAATGGATAATGTCTTAGAATATTTGTTTATAATCTGAAGAAATGATAAAATTTATTTTGTGATTAAGCCATTATTTGATTAATTTAATAAGAAGGCATTTTCAGATAAGGCAGGTACTTAGTAGTACTAATTTCAGAAATAAAACCAGTGGCCAACTGTAAGTATTAATAATTATAGCTGTGTCAAGGAGGTAGTTTTTCTGATCTTTACGGGACTAATTATTTCTTTTGAGCCTAGATAACTCTCTAGTTTACTTATATTAGAGTCATTAAAGACTTCAAGTATTTGAAAGTAGAGTAGGTTAATAGTTTAAATTTTATATTTACTTGAATTTCTGTAAAATAGTCTGAAGTTTATTTAGCACTAAGTCTGTCAACAGTAGTCTGTCTTACCAAGTTTCCAATTGGCAGCTTTTATCGAGACTTTTGAGGAAACAAAGAATCAGGAACTAGAGCGGAAGGCACAGATAGAAGCCAGCATCATCACACTTTTAGAGCATTGTAGTCGGGTAAGTACTGTGTGCCATCTCAATATTCTGATTTTCCGAATAGCAGTACAGAAAATGGAAGACTCAGTTTATATTTGCCCACTTAAACCTGTTTCCTTTAAATTCCCTTCTTGTTTCTTCAAGCTGTTAATGTTTATCTCTATAGGAGAATTTTAGCTAATTAGGATAATGTGACAAAGGATGGGATGTACATGATCAGTGTCAAGCAGTACATGAAGCTGTGATTAGAATAAAATTTAAGATTTCCTTCCATTGACTATTTATCTGAATTTACTAATAAAATTATAAAACCAAGACATTATTTTAGAAGATGTTAATATGTTTTACACTTTAATTTGTTTGGTAAATATGTTTCTTATAGATATACCTAATGAACATTTTAAGTTTTCAAAAAGTGTTTATTGAGAATCTACTACGTATTATGCTAAGAAGAAAAATATATGCCTCCCTTCAGTATTTTTAGTGTTCTGAGTCTGCACAGTTCCTAAAATTATGTAACTAATTTTGTCTACAGCTTAATAAAGCAAGTGAAAACGTGACTGATTCCTACTGCATTCTATAAAACATCAAAATTGAATAATATTCAAAGCATCAAATCTTTTGTGTTTTGTGGTGGTTTTATAGAAAAGCTAAGTCCTTTGTTTATTTCTTCGCCAATACAGAATATAAATCGTATGAAACAGATATCCTCCATCACCAACCAGGAGCTAAAGATGATGCAGGATGACCTCAGCTTTAAATCAACTGAAATGCAGAAGTCACAGACGACAGCTAGGAATTTAACCTCAGGTAAGAATAGTGGCTAAGAGTTTATAATTTTTTGTTTGTTTTTTGTTTTCTTTTTTCAATAACAAATTGGAACTCCAAGAACTCTTTGTTCTCTTTTGAGTTCTTTTGAAAGTCTCATAAGGAAGGATCTAATTGACGAGTGCCTAGCAAATTGAGAATTCCATATGACATCACCCAGGGCTTACTAGTATAACATTGGCATGTCTTCATTCATTTAACTGTATTTATGGAATACAGACCATTCCTAGCTTATGAAGGCTTCACGTACCATTAGTGTCTGTCTGTGTATGTGGTGCTAGAGAGCTGCTCTACTACTAGCCTACATTCTCAGGCCATGGTCTGTGAGTTTCCTAACTTTACCGTGGTGCAAAATGACATGCACAACTGGGAATTCAGTTCGAGATTCTGCAGTTTGGTCTTTTTACAGGGTCAAACTTAAAATGTTCATGATGTAGTGTGATGTTCTTTCACAGTGATAGTAGTAGCCTCAGCCATGGCTTCCAGTAGGCAAGGTGATTATGAGGATGAGCATTCAGCTCTTACATTGAGGCTTAAATGAAAAGAGTTCAGAGACTGACTAGAGTTTGGTCAGGGAGAGATGTTCTTAGTATTCAAAGTTTTTCTTTAAAAAAAAAAGTCAGATCTGTTTCCTCAAGGAACTTCCATCCTGGTAGGACAGTTATAAGGCAGTGAAGAAATGATTTTATAGACATGAGTGTGGAAATGCATAGTGGTTGCATTTCAAGGTCAATCGTTAATAATTAGAAGAGCATCTGACAGCAAGTGATGTTGAAATAGTTTTAGCCATGCTCACTAGCACAGCATTGATCAAGGAAAATGGCATTAACTAAGCATACATGCTTAATTGTAATTATTTTGCTGTCATACTTTAAAAACTGAAGAATAACAGATGGATTTTAATTTTATAACCAGTGTATCCCAGAAATTGATATGCCAATCTGTATTCTATACAATGGTAGACATTTTAGTTGTACATTATTTTAATTTAGACTAATTTAGATCAACTGATCAAAAGATTTGTGTGTCAAATGACATAGGTTGGGATTAGATAAAATGTTATAAAAAATTCATGTGGATTCTTGGATTTCTGTAGTGACGTGTTCTGAGTGTTTTTTATGGTGTGGGGAGGCTGGATTTGCTTTCTTTGTCTACTTACGTTTACACTGGCAGGTAATGAGTTTAGAGGAAGTGAACTTAGTGCTTACTAACTTAAAATACTTAAGGATTCCAGCCCGGGAGATGGATGGCTATGTCAGTAATGTGCCTGCAAGCATAAGAGACTGCAGATGGGCATGGTGACATGTTTATAATTCCAGGGCTAAGGTGGTGGAGACATACAGACATGGAGTTAAAGACAAGCCAGCCAGCCTTGCCAAAATTTTGAGCTCCAGGTTCAGTGATAAACCCTGTCTCAAAAATAAATAAGGTGGAGAGTGGCTGAGAAGGATAAACTAACCCTGTCTCTGTCTGTCTCTCTGTCTCTCCCTCCTCCCCCCTCCCTCTCCCTCTCCCTCTCCCTCTCCCTCTCCCTCTCCCTCTCTCCTTCCCCCCTGCCCCCTCCCTAAAATGTTTAGGTATCCTAGATATGGAATAACTGTATTTTATAGGGATTCCTCAAACCTAAAATGTTGTGAGTAAAAATCTATTCTGACCTGAACTGGTTATTCATCCTTTTTATTGTAGAAAGATGGTTCATGGACTTGATAGTCCAGTACTGTCTCAGATCCTCCTGTAGGAGTTATTCAGTTAGTATATGAATTATGTTATGGTTCTGACATCCAAAAAAAAAAAAAAAAAATCGCATGTTTCAAGGTTCCATTGCCTGGGAGTTGGATAGGGAATGTTGAGCTTGTACATGAATATTGAATGATAATAAGATGCCAGTTAGTGAAAAGTGATACTAGAAATAGAGAATTGGTTTAATTTGTTGCCATAGGATTACTAGTTCTTGTGATTTATATGCTGAGCAACTAGAAGAGGGACATTCCAGTGTTGGCTTATATCTACAGTTACTTTGTACTTTTTTAGGATGTTAAAAATCCACAAAATTTAGTATTTTAGTCATTGTTCACTTTAATTTTTAAGTTTATATTCAAAGAAAATGTGTGTCATTATGGTGTGTTTATGTATGTATGCATGTATGTCATTGTACTAATGCCCTCTGACCCACTTTTCCTCACCCCAAATACCCATTCTGCTCTCATGACACCTGTATTCCATTTTCCCTCTTTCCTGTCTGTCCCCCTCACCTCCTTCCCTTCATTGTTCCCTTTACACTTTTAAGACCTATATGTACCATAAATGTAAGCTTAGCATTCGTGAGAGCAAATGTGGTATTTGTCTCTCTGAATCTCGCTTATTTTGTGCAACATAATGATCTCTAGCAGCACTTGTATTCCTGCAGATGTAGGACCTCAATCTTGACGGCTGATTAACATTCCATTGTGTAAATGCACCACTTTTTCTTTTATTTCTTCATCTGTGGATGGGCATCAGGCTGGTTCTATTTCCTAGTTGTAAATGGTACAGCAGTAAGCACGGATGTGCAGTGCCTCTGTGATTGTTGACTCAGAGTCTTTCAGGTGTAATGTTAAGGATTTTGGGGAACCTCCACACTGATTTTTGTACTGATTTCAACAGTTTCCATTCCCTCCAGCAGTGCTTGTTTTTTATTTTGTTGATGGTCTATCTTAATCAGTGAGGACATATAGGCTGGTATTGCATGGCTGTACAGCAGAGCTCCAGATCTTTTTCATCTTGTAAAACTGAAGTTTTATCATTGAACAACTCCCGTTCCCTCTGTTCTAACTCGTGGCAATCACAATTCTACTTCTGTTTCTTGAATTTGCCTCTTAAGAAATCCTCATAGAAATGTGGGCATAATGTTGGGACTGGCTTATTTTGCCTAGCATAGTAGGTATTTTAACCACTCATCATCAATACTTATATTGCTTCTTTGTTGATGATGTGCATAATCCTGTAAAAACCATTAATCTGCAAATCTCTTCAAATTGCTACTTTTAGGTTCTTGGGCTAGTTTGAGCGTTTAAAACCCTTTCCTCTGCTCTGTAGACTAAGGAATGACATTAATTCATCTGTATAGTCACTCACCTAAAGTTGATGTTAACTCAACAAGCTTTTTCCTCCCTTAAGTTATCTTGGTGCCACAGCCTTTGAAAAACATTTTGTGAAGGCAAATATAAATACCAGGAAACAAAGGCAGTGATTAGGACTCTGTATTTCTTACATACCTTTATGCTTTGTGTTTATATTTCCTTTTAAAAACTAGTCACTGAACTTTCTCCACTTGTGGATGTGTAAAAGAATGAGAACTGGCTATCATAGAGGTGAAAAATACAGTTTGTCACGAAAGTAAAGTTTTTCTTTTTCTGGAAATTTTCTTCAGATTTGAATTCTGCCTTTATGATTTATTGCATCTGCGGGTTCTTTTGCTTATTTAAGACTATATCTTTTTACGTATTTTTGTTTTCTTTATACCATTGTCCTTACTTAAGAAGTTTCACTCTGTCTCTTAATAGAGCACTCTTACTCTCTGGGGCAACACTACATCTTAGAGAAAAGGTGAAAGAAGTCACACCGTGCGAGTGAGAAGATTGTGACTGAGGAAAAAGAAGAAACAGCCCACAGGGTTCCTCAGGATTAATTATAGAAACATGTCGAGAAACACTTGTACTGCAGGATAGAAGCAAGAAATCTTGCTAGCAGTAGTTTTTATTTATATTTTTAGAAAGGAAACTCTGGGGAGTAAACAAATGTGCTGATGGTCGAATATTTCAGAAACATTTGCCCAGGTCAAAGTGGCTCCTCCTGAGATTGTGCTGCTCTGTGCACACTGTTAGTAAACTTCGAAACTTCATAGCATATCAGAAGGAACTAGACCGCTTCCTCTTCCTGTCTCTTCCCTTGGAGAAGCTTTCAGCATTTCATAAGGACCTGATGAAAAGGGAGATAAACCTTACTCTCTACCTACAGAACATTTGCTCCTTTTCTCTGAGGAAAACCAAATCAGTGTGTATAGTTCTTAAATGTATTTACTGAGTACATATCCAGATTACATTTGCAGTTAAATATCTGTAACTGCTTGCTTCAGATAGCTAAGCATGTTTCCTATCTATACTATTCAAGTGCTATAATAGACCTTGGAAACATGCTTAGCACTTTATTCTCATAACTTTAGTGAAGATAGGAATCCAAATGAAGCATTTTCTGTTTTTAGATTTCTGAGATAGTCTTGCTGTATTTCCCATCTGGCCTTGAACTCAGAGCCCTCCTGCCTCAGCCTCCAGATACCAGGATAATAAGCATGTACCTAGCTTGAAATTGACACCATGATACCATTTAAATCTTGTTGCAGATATATTGATATATACCTGTCCATATATATTTCAATATGCTTAAGTTTAAAACTCAAAAGGGGTAAATGAAACATTCAAGGAATATTAGCTTAATTGTATCAACTTTAAAGTATTTGGTTGTACAACAATCCCTTTTAAAAACCATTTTTGTATGTTTGTATGTGTGGGTACATATGGATGCGCATGGAGACCAAAAGCTGATGTAAGATCTCTTCTTCAATCACTTTCTACTTTTTTGAGACAAGGTTGGTCAGTGAACCCTGAATTTGCTAATTCTGGATCATCTAGGTAGCCAGTTTGTTCTGGGATTCCCTGTCTCTGCCTCCTCGGTGCTGAGATTATAGTAGGCTGCCATGCCTTCCCAACACTTTTGTAGATTAAGAAGATTCAACTCTAATAAAAACAAACAAACAAACAAACAAAAAGAAGATCCAACTCTGGTCCTCATTCTTGTGCTGTAACTCGTTCTTACGCTGTAAGCACTTTCTCTATTCAGCCATCTCCCTAACCCACAACCCCCCATTAAAACCAGTGACTTTTTTAAAGCACTGTTTTTCTTACTCATATTCATTTTAAATGAATACTAAGTGGAATAAATATCCAGTTACTGAATTTCTGTTCTTGTTCTAGGCTACCGTGTGTTCTTATCTCCAAAGTTACACATTGTTCTCTCTGCAGCACTAACCTTCTCACTTGTTCAGTTGTATTGTAAAAGATTAGTCTTTTTCTGGGTGTTTAGTCCTATGTCCTATACCTCTCCCTATCCCTTTCCTTCTCTCCCTCTCCCTCACTCCTGCCTCTCCCTGATCATGCAGTTTAAAATCTTTGCAGTCAAAGTGCTAATATGTTGTCTAGTGTGCACCTAAAGACAAGAAGCTTACTATGTACTTTAAAAAGAAAATGTACATTATATATGCTCCATTCACAAATAACGTGTAGTGCTGTTCACTGTGCATTAGTTATTAACAGTCATAAATATATACTAAGTAAGATGTCCTTAAGAAATATATACAATAAATTGTATATTGATTAAGTGACTAAAATGTTGTGACCAGAAGCTCTAAAAACTTAGGACTAGTTATTTGAAAGTACAGAAGTTTAATTGTTGCCTTAAATTCTTGTGATTCAGATAGTCAGCGTCTGCAGCTGGATCTACAGAAAATGGAACTTCTAGAAAGTAAGATGACAGAAGAGCAACAGTCTCTGAAAAACAAAATTAAGCAAATGACTGCTGACCTGGAGACATACAGTGACCTGGCAGCTTTAAAATCATCAGCTGAAGAAAAGAAAAAGGTACATGTTTAACAAAACCTTTAAAAATTGTCACTCAAATATTTCCTTCCTTCCTTCCTTCCTCCTTTTCTTTCTTTCCTTTCCTTCCCTCCCTCCCTCCCTCCCTCCCTCCCTCCCTTCCCTCCTCCTCCTCCTCCTCCTCCTCCTCCTCCTCCTCCTCCTCCTCCTCTCTCCTCCTCCTCCTTTTTAAAGACAGGCACTCAAGTAGTTCACTTTAAACTTGGTGTGAAGTTTGGGTGCCCTTGCACATCTGATCTTTCTGCCTCATCTCTGAATCCTGGGATTACAGGGCTATGCCTACTATATATGGTTTACTTGAGGCCAAACTAGGGCCTCATATGCTAGGTAAGCCCTTTACCAAGCCAGCTGCAGCCCCCAGTTTTTTTTCCTTGATTAACTTTGATTTACAAGTACTTTATATGACTTACTACTTTTAGTATATTATTTGACATACAAGCTAAGAAGAAATAGTAAACTTTGTTATAGGTATAGTTGGAATTTAAGAGACTTAGAAGTTTTAAGAGCAGGCAAAAATTCAAAAGCAAAATATAAGCTGCTCCCTAATACAGAGCATTCTAACCTGTGACCCTTGCCAAGTCTTGATGTGGATGATACGGTTCCTCTGCAGACTCATCAGTATCTCTCCATTCCATTTCTAAATTTAATCCGAAATTTTTGGCAGTCAGTATAGACATGGAAGCATTTATTACATTATTAATGTAGTTAGTTTTATATAACTTATTATTCAAAAGATATTTTTGTAATTAAGTCTTAAAGTGATTATAACTCTATAGAATTTTACAAAATAAAACGAGTAAAATTTCTAAGCCAAATGTGGGTGTTTTTTTTTTTTTTTTTTTTTTTTGGTTTTTCAAGACAGGGTTTCTCTGTGTAGCCCTGGCTGTCCTGGAACTCATTCTGTAGACCAGGCTGGCCTCGAACTCAGAAATCCGCCTGCCTCTGCCTCCCAAGTGATGGGATTAAAGGCATGCGCCACCACTGCCCAACCCAAATGTGGTTTTTATGTTGACTTTCTAGACATTTGTTATAGCTTCTGTTTGGATCTATCTAGAAATTGCATCAAGAAAGAACAGTATTGTCAACCCACAGAAATGCCTTTAAGAAAATAATGGAGAAGCTGACCACAGAGCATGAAACACTGAAAACGCAACTTCAAGACAATGAGACACATGCTCAGGTAAGAGCACGCAAAGCTTACTTGGAAACCCACTCTGTGCTTTATTCTGTCTGTCTTGTTCTCAGTCTCTGGTTTTAAAGACAGCTTTCTTCTTGTTCTTGTTGCATTTTGGTTTCAGACCTCCTTGTAAGCCTTCCATACTTTTTGGGCTTTGAAACAGTGAGATTCTGTACTTTAGTATGAATTAATTTCTGTCTTATTCCTTGAGTAGACCTGTGTGAAAGGCCAGTTTTATAGGATATACTCTCCTGGGCATGGCATTATGCTACCCTGGATGGTTGCTTTAAAATCGGCCAAAAGTAAACAGAAACTTCTAACTTCTGTTGCAATCCCACAGAAACTACAAATAACAGAAACTCCAATGACAGACAGACTTCTTGTCATTTTGAATTGAGTAAAACACATACGTACATGACACATACATACACACTTTCACGTGCACACACATACATGCATATATGCATACATGTCCTGTGTGCTTAGCTTGGACTTTGTGTTATTTCCCATTTACTTAGCTTTCACACACTCCCCCCTGTCCTCTTCCCCCACTGAAACTCTTCTGTCCACTAACCCCTGTCCCACTTTGATGTATTTATTTTGTACCCACTGAGCTTAAGATTGCTTGCATGAGAGTGGGTGGAGGCATTATTTATAAAGCATGGACAACTTGATTTTTTTTATTGAAAAACCTTTTTTTCATACAGTGCACTTTGATTGTAGTTTCCCCTCCCTCATCTCCTCCAGATCCCCCCACATCCCCACCCATCCAGCTCCACATCTTCTTTCTCAAACAGGCAAGTAAATCAAACAAACCAAAATAAACAGGAAAAAACAAAAAGCATAAGAAACTCTTATATGCATGCGTAACACACACACACACACACACACAACCCATAAAAACAGAAAATTGGAAAACAATATATAAGCAAAAGACCAATAAGATAAAAAAAAATGCTCAAACCAAACATTATGACACAAAAAACTCCAAAATTTTTGTGTTTGTTTGGTCTTGACCATCTACTTTGGGCCTAATATTAAGTGTGGTTTGTATACCCAGTGAGCCTCCATTGGAAAAAACTAGTTTTTCCTTAGTGAGCTGATGACACTTGGAAATAGCTTCTGAGTTAGGAATAGGGGCTCTTGTCTACTTTTCCTCTCCATACGGAGACCTCATCTGACTTGGACCTGTGTAGGCCCTGTGCATCTGGCCACAGTGTCTGTAGCTCATATGTGCCTCAGTCCTCTTGTGTCTGGGAGGTACTGTTGTTGCCTTGGTATCTTCCGTCCCCACTGGCTCTTAAAATCTTTTTGCCCCCTCTTTCTTACAGGCATGGGCAACTTATCAGTGGTTCTGCCACTGAGAAATGACAGTCCTCCTTGCAGTACCCACTAACTGTGCCCATGTTCTCTGGTTAAGGGTGGGACCTGGTGAACCCATATTAATGGGGCCAGTCTTGTGCACATAGCTGTAGTGAGCCTATGAGTCAATTGTGTCATTTCCGGAAAACATTGCTTTTCAGCACTCCTCCATGACCTCTGCATGTACATTCTTTCCACTCCTTCCACAATATGCTCTGAGCCTTGAGGGGATGGGTTGAGGATTGTGACATAGATGAGCATGCCCCAGTCACTTATTCTCCTCATTCTGTCTTTGCACTAACTGCAGCCCCAGTTCAAAAGGAAGCTTTTCTGATGAAGTCTAAGAATAGCACTAATTTCAGATTCAACTGGTATCTGTCTGTCTGTCTGTCTGTCTATCTATCTATCTATCTATCTATCTAATGTGTGTATGTGTATATGTATGCCACAGTGTGCATTTGGAGATCATATATAATTTACTACTATGTGATAAAGCATAGTTTATAGAACCAGTCTCTAATTGGACATTTAGGTAATTTCCCATCTTAAACTGTTGTAATAACACTATGAAGAGCAGTCATGTTCTTGAAGCTCTTGATTCATATCTCTACAGACACATAACAACAGTAACTTTTTCACATCACCCATCCTCTGGTACATATCTGAACAGTGTTCGAGGTCTTATAGATTATGAGCTCTTGGTACACTGTCCATCGAGTTTACTGTCTCTAGCACCATGTAACTAGTTTGTATGTGGTAGGTATTTAGTAAGTATTGTCTAATTACCAAATGAAGCGTATGTGCTGTATTAACTGGGGTAGTTAGAGTAAGGCAGGGTTGGTGGTGGTCATGTCTAAGCACCTGCAGCGTACAACTTTAGATGTGTGAAATTCCCCGATCTACATCGCAGCATGATCAAGGTATAGCAACCAAAATCAGGCCACCCTATCCCCTCTTACTCAGAAACGAACATTTCTGTCACATTGTATATACTGGCATATATAGGCTATTCATCTGTTCTTCACCTCATATTTTCACCAAATAAAATAACTCTATTAAAAACAGTCCTTAAAAGCAAAAACCAAAAACAGTCCTTAGTTTCTTAAAATTTTAACATCTTTAATGTTAAATTTTTAATGTTTAAATGTTTAAACATTTTTAATGTTAAATGTTTAATGTGAAAATGTTTCTTTCAGATATCACACTATATGGATGCCTTATTTTAAAGATAGTTTATATTTCTACTGAAAAAAAATAGAAGCTTACAAGAGTTTGCAATAACTAGAAATCACTAATTTATGTATCTTGTTTACCCGTCGGTTTGTCTTTATTTCACAATGTAAAAACTGTTGGAGAGGGGGTGAGTTCTAGAGCAAAGTGTAAGAAGAGTTTGTGGCTATATTACATTGTCGGGAATGGAGAGAAGACTGATTTTTGATATATTTTTTCATTGTTGGCCACCTTCTTCCACTACATAGATGATGTAAGGCACCACGAGGACACCTCTGTTTAGTTGTTTGTTTTTTTTCCAAATTGTTACATAAGCCACAATTTTAAATATATCTTTGAATTTTTGTATTTTGCCAATCTTGGCTAATTAAATCAAATCCTTGTCTCTAAATCTTTTGTTTTCTTAAAAACAGTTCTTATATCTATAAATAATTTCATGTGATACTATTTGAATAAGTTGTAGAGAGAAAAAATTTTCAAAATTGGCATTTACCTTATGGTAAGTGCCAAGGCAAGTCAGGATGTAAGAGGAATTTGACATGATGTGATTCTTACATCATTTGTACAGCACTTAAGAGGCCTGCTGCCATGTGAGAACAAAGGGGGACATGTCTGGTACTTGACTTTGCAAAAGGTTATTAAAGATTTATTGCCAAAATGTGCCGACTGCTTCCTTAGCGGCCATCCAAACTTCCAGGTCTTATTTGTGACAAATCTGATTTAATAAGGACACAAGGACCATATATTTTACACAGTTAACTATGATTCCATCCTGATATCCAAATTTATCTCTCTGGAGGAAACAATAGGATAGATATGTGTGCCCTGAGAATAACTTTCATGAGAATAAGAAGAAACATTTTTTCTTGCTTTTTCAGTTACCACGTTCTTTTAAATGCTCATTACTTCTTTGAAATAGCCAGGGATAACATTATTTTAGTGTTTCATTTTTCAGACAGCCCTTTGCTTAGGGAAAACTACATGAATCTTAAAAAGCTAGAGTTACAAGGTTAATTAAATCAGAAAAACAGTTTAATTTTATAACAGTGAAATTGTCTTCTGAGGAAGCAACCATCAATATAATATCCACATTAGTTTCCTGTTGATGCAGAAATTATTGTAACGCTGCCAGCTTTTTACAGACTCTTACAATCTTCACTCTGCAGCTCTGCTCTTATCGTAGCCTGTGAAACAAGACAGGAAACTTAGCACTAGAAAGAAGGAAGTTTTTCCTATATGTCTGAACCTTTGGCAGTATTAGAATATATATTACCTTTGTAGTATTAGATTTGCAGAATTCAGGGAGAGATTCCCTTCACATACCACTTTTGTTTTTTAGGTTACTTTAGGTTACTTTTGTAATTAAAATAAGCATAGTAAAACCTTTTATAGAATTTAGCATTGTCCTAACTGTATATGCTATTGTCTGATTTAACCTAACCTTCTTCTCTGGTGACCTTCACTTTATTTAGAATGTGAGCAATTAAGATTTAAGAGTGGGTGTTTTTTAATAACTTCTCAAAGGAATATGTAATGATTTTTTTAAATATGAGAGTCAGTTAACATTCACCTTTTGTGTTTCTAGCTTACAAATTTGGAGAGGAAGTGGCAGCACCTGGAGCAAAATAACTTCGTAATGAAAGAGTGTATCCTTTAAACTGAGTTGACATGTGTATAGAACTTAATGTGTATAGAACTTACACATGCTTAATGTGTATAGAACTCTGAGCTAATTATATAGGGGTCACAAAGACTAGCACCAGTTTCTGTTCTGTAACAGTGTTTACTTAGACTATCTATTAGAAAAATGATTTTGAGAATTTCCCAAAATGGAGTATAAAGTCACCATATAGCATAGTGCTGGATGATCAAATTTTGAATGGTGATTCTGTCACTGGTAAGCTACAGTTCTTAGAAAGTTTTTTTGATCTAATTAAGCCTTAATTTTATAATGTCTAGAAGAGTTTATATTCATAGAGTTTCTGAAAAAGTTTAGGTATACATGTTAGTTGTTTATAATGCTACAATTTGACTGTCTGTAGAGCAAAGGGTACTAACCAGTCACGGTCATAAGAAATTTGACCTCTGAGTTCAATTATGTGACACATGATTCAACTGCATCTTATTCCTAGCAAGTGGGGGCCTGTGTCATAGAGTTACAACAGCTGTCCAGAATTTGTTTCCTGCCTGTTCCCTTTGACTTATTCCAGGACATGTGTCCTCAGAACAAGATGGTTATCATAGGCTCTCTTTTAGGGCGTTGCTGAACTTTACCTCAGAGGCAGCACACACCTCAGCTTACTTCTAGATAGGATGCCTTATGAGCTCTATTCATAGTGTTAGAGCAACTCAGCTTAAAAGGCCGACTGAGTATTCACTGGATGTTTAAATTCTCGCTTTATGCAACATAAATTACATGACTCTGAAATAGTGAAGTCTAGAGACTTGCCTGAGATTCCGTGTGACTGTAGAGACTAGAGTTTTTCTGAATGTTAGTTGTTCTGAGAGTAGAATTAGATGGAGCAACCTGACATTAAAAAATCAGGAGGTGGGAGGAGAGGGGGGAGGGGGACTGTGATCAGGCTGTAAAATGAATGAATAAATAAATAACTTAATGAGGAAAAAAATCAAAGTGATATTTTGAAACAAGTTTTACTTGGCCTGTTTGTGTCATTTATGCTTTGCTAAAATAAGGTTAAATCTAAAATTTATTCTAGTACTTTTTCTGTACTGTCTACATTTACTGTGACAAATACCTAAGTCTGCTTCCTTTCTGAGTTCCTTTCTGAGTCACAGACTGCTGTTTTTACTGACATTGTTCCTCAACTCTTGCAATTAGTCATAGCAACCAAGAGTCAAGAGAGTGATTATCAGCCAGTGATTAAAAATGTGATGAAGCAGATTGCAGAGTACAATAAAACCATCATGGATGCTCTACATAATGCCAGCAGAAGCTGAAACTGAGTTGACAGAATCAAGAAGCATCTTCAAGCATGCTAAAAGTAAATTAGCTTCCCCTTGAAGAGTTAGACCCCAAGTTCTTGAATGCCTTGGTTTTGTGATCTCCTTGAAGGAGAGATATCTTGCTTAGTTAAATAATTCAATAAAATGTTTGCATATAACTCCTTTTCCTGTGATGTTTGTGTTTATAGTAACCACAGCTGTCTATTCTCTGACTCTCTTACGAATGACCCAGGTTCAGTTTACCAGCACCCACACGGTGGCAGACAACATTTGTAACCTCAGTTCCAGGAAATTTGGCATCCTCTTCTGGTTTCTGTGGGCACCAGGCATATATGCAAGCAAAACAGTCATATACATAAGAATAAATAAATTAATTAAAAATAAATAAAATTACGTATGTGCACTACCCAGCAAAAAGAAAACTTGCTAATACTCTTGAGACCAGGAGCTGACCCCACTGTGCCTCTCTGATGGATTAACGTTCCTCTGCTAATTGTCCCTTGAAAATCTTTTTATCTTTACTTTTGCCTAAAATTCTAATGAAAAAATGCACATAAATGATTAAGCTATTAACTGCTAGAGTTGGCTATCTGGTTAAGAGAGTGCTCAGTAGCAGTAGGAACAGTTACAGGACTTTGCCTAGTTCTGGGAACTGGCTCACTGACACCTGTGTTTCTTCAGCTGTCTTCATGAGCACTAAAATTATGCTGTCTGTACCCTATTAGAGTCCATTTGGAATAATAGTATATGATATTGTTTGGGATCAGGAAAAGAATGTCTTGAAATGAGTCCTGGAGACAGCATTGGTTGAAATTTAATTCACACCATCCGATGCAGGCTGTGTGTAGAATTCCTAGAAACAGCTTTGGTGGAAGACTTCAGGAAAGGAGACAATCTTTTTCTTTTTCTTTTTGTATTTTTTAATTTAATCATTTATTTATATTTTTACACTCCAGATTTTATTCCCCTTCCCCCCACCCATCCACCCTCGGGCTGTTGCACATCCCATACCTCCACCCCACTCCTTGTCTCTGAGAGGATGTCCTCACCCCCACTCCCCCAACCCACCAGACCTCTAAACTCCCTGGGGCCTCCAGTCTCTTGAGGGTTAGGCGCATCTTCTCTGACTGAGCCCAGACCTGGCAGTCCTCTGCTGTATATGATATATGGTGGGGGCCTCATATCAGCTGGTGTATGCTGCCTGGTTGGTGATCCAGTGTTTGAGAGATCTCTTGGGGCCAGGTCAATTGAGACTGCTGGTTCTCCTACAGGGTCACCCTCCTCCTCAGCTTCTTCCAGCTTTTCCCTAATTCAACCACAGGAGTCAGCAGCTTCTGTCCATTGGTTGGGTGCAAATATCTGCATCTGACTCCTTCAGCTGCTTGTTGGGTCTTAGGGCAGTCATGATAGGTCCCTTTTTGTGAGCCATTCTAAAGAGATGCTTAGGCAGGGTAGGGGGAATACCCAGGGGGCCCCACTCCCTCAGAGGAGAAGGGGAGGGAGTTTCAGGGAAGGATTGTGGGAGGGGGTGACGGGGAGGGTCCTTGGAGAGGGATGTAAAGTGAATAAGTAAAAAGCAAAACAAAACAAAAACCTCCCTTTGCCAGTCAGTCAGACTATTGAAACAAAGGACTGCAAAGGATTAAAAATTCTTAGAAATCTCATTCTGGAGGAGGAGAAAGGCTGGAGCCTGATACTTACCAGAGGAGAAACTTATCTCCCACGTTTTAAAGTGCTTGACAACTTAACAGACCACCTAAGAGAACAGAGCCAGTCGATGATGGGTGAGACCACTTCTTGACCAGAATTACTTGGTTATCCATACCTCAGGACCTCTATTTAAACCTACACTTCATGCAAATTCCCCAGAATGGCTGTGAGGGTTTCAGGCCCCAGTTTCTTACTCCTCTTCCCAGCTTGGACACATTGAATAGCTCTCTTTCTACTTTTCACTATTAGTTGTATACTAATTATATATATATATATTATTACATATATTATAATATATAATATTAGTAGCAATTATACACACAGGTTTCATGAAGATACTTTTGTACATGTGCATAATATAGTTGAATCATATTCACCCTTTTCCTGCTACCCTTTTTTTTTTTTTAAATTTTCATATTTTATTTACATTTCAAATGTTTCAGATCTCCCCTTTGGAACCTCCCCATTCCCTCCACCTTCCCTCTGCCAATATGGGGATATTCTCCAACCCACTCTCCCACCCACCCACCCACCCACCCACTCACCCACCCACTCTCGTCTTCCTTCCTTGTCATTCTCCTATACTGGGGTATCTAACACCCTCAGGCCCAAGGGCCTCTCCTCCCCCTGACAGATAAAAAGACCCTCCTCTGCCGCATTTGTGGCCAGCACCATGGGTCACTCCATGTGTATTCTTTGGTTGGTGGATCAGTCTCCAGGAGTATCAGGGGGTCAGGCCAGTTGCCACTGTTGCTACCTCCCTGGGACTGCACACTCCCTCAGCTCCTTCAGTCCTTTCTCCAAGCCCTCCATTTGGGACGTCACACTCAGCCCTACTGTTGCTGTGAAGTGACTCTTGGGTATTTCAAACTTTTGGACTAATAATCTCTTAACAGTGAGTACATACCATGTTCATTCTTTTGTGACTGCGTTACCTCGCTCAGGATGATATTTTCAAGATCCATCCATTTGTCTATGAATTTCATGAAGTCATTGTTTTTAATAGCTGAGTAGTATTCCATTGTGTAAATGTACCACATTTTCTGTATCCATTCCTCTGTGGAGGGACATCTGGGTTGTTTCCAGCTTCTGGCTATTATAAATATGGCTGCTATGAACATAGTGGAACATGTGTCTTTATTACATGTTGGAGCATCTTCTGGGTATATGCCCAGGAGTGGAATATCTGGGTCCACAGGTAGTAGTATGTTCATTTTTCTGAGGGTCCGCCAAACTGATTTCAGAGAGGTTGTATCAGCTTGCATTCCCACCAGCAATGGAGGAGTGTTCCTCTTTCTCCACATCCTCGCCAACATCTGCTATCACCTGAGTTTTTGATCTTAGCCATTCTGACTGGTGTGAGGTAGAATCTCAGGGTTGTTTTGATTTGCATTTCCCTGATGACTAAGGATGCTGAACATTTCTTTCGGTGCTTCTCGGCCATTCGAGTTTCCTCAGTTGAGAATTCTCTGTTTAGCTCTCTTCCCCATTTTTTGATAGGGTTATTTGGATCTCTGGCATCTAGCTTCCTGAGTTCTTTGTATACATTGGATATTAGCCCTCTATCAGATGTAGGATTGGTAAAGATTTTTTCCCAATCTGTAGGTTGCCGTTTTGCACTATTCACAGTGTCCTTTGCCTTACAGAAGCTTTGTAATTTTATGAGGTCCCATCTGTCAATTCTTGATCTTAGAGCACAAGCCATTGGTGTTCTGTTCAAGAACAATTCCCCTGTGCCCAAGTGTTCGAGACTTTTCCTCACTTTCTCTTCTATTGGATTCAGTGTATCTGGTTTTATGTGGAGGTCCTTGATCCACTTGGACTTGAGCTTTGTACAGGGAGATAGGAATGGATCAATTCGCAATCTTATACATGTAGACCGCCAGTTGATCCAGCACCATTTGTTGAAAATGCTGTCTTTTTTCCACTGTATGGTTTTAGCTCCTTTGTCAAAGATCAAGTGACCATATGTGTGTGGGTTCATTTCTGGGTCTTCGATTATGTTCCATTGATCTACCTGCCTGTCACTGTACCAATACCATGTAGTTTTTATCACTACTGCTCTGTAGTACAGCTTGAGGTCAGGGAGGCTGATTCCCCTGGAAGACCTTTTATTGTTGAGGATAGTTTTTGCTATCCTGGGTTTTTTGTTATTCCATATGAATTTGGGAATTGCTCTATGTCTATGAAGAACTGGGTTGGGATTGTGATGGGGACCCTGCTACCCTTTTTTATCCTTGTCTCACTTCTCTTCCCAATTTCCCTGTTTATTTATTTCTTTATTTTTTTATTGAGACAGTGTCTTGCCTAGACTGGCCTCGACTTTATGGTTCTCCCACTGTAGCCTCCCATGTAGCTGAAATTACACTGGTGACACATACATGTATTTTGGTGTTTTCAAAGTTGTCTATGGTGTTTATGTAGTACTTAGAAATGCAATAAAAATTGAAGTAAAGTCTATATAGCTATTCTTCACCTTGTCTAAGGAATATATGACTATTGTTATGGTTTAGATGTGGTATGAATGTTCTCCAAGCTTCAGGTATTAAAATTAGATGGAGACTTGATCCAGCCATGATACCTAGAGTAGGGAAGTGATCACATTAATAGCATTAGACAGCGTTATTAGGGTAGAGCCCCTTTGCTTCAGTCTTAGCAGCTTTTAATCAAGTAGACATTTGTATTCCCTGTGTCTTCTCATGTGATACTCTTTGTGACTTGGAACTCCACCAACAAGGCTTACCAGATAAGGTCCCTAGATCTTGCTCATCCAGAACCATGAGCTAAAATAATCTTTTGTTTATAATGTATTTTGTCTCAGGTTATCACATCAAAGGAAGCAGATTTGGGTTAGTAAAAACCAGTTTGGTGTTATCTATAACTCAGCCATTAAAGATTGGCATGTAGGGAGGTGTGTGTGTGTGTGTGTGTGTGTGTGTGTGTGTGTGTGTGTACTCACATACACATTATAACAATAGGGAGTTTGACAGGAAAAACTTCTTGGAAAAAAAAAAAAAGCAAGGATTCCAGTTTCCATCCTAACTTATTCATATATTATATTTGGGGAAACATAATTGAGCAGTTTTTCTTTAAACCTAAAACATATTTTATCTGAGGGAAATTCTCACTAATGTCTCTTCCTTCCTCTCAAAGCCTTTCAACAAACCCTACAAGAGTCTTCTTTTTCCTGGGCTAGAACTGGAGGTTATATCTGCATGAACCATCTCTTCCTCATTCAGTGCCATCACTCTGAGTTCTATTCCTGTTCAAAATAATACCTTGAAATTCATGTGGAAAGAAGCAGCAGACTGAACAAACACACTGAGCACTTTCACTAATGAAGATCAACATGGGAATGATAAGTAGTCTGCTCTGTTCTTATCCTCTATCAGTAAACAAACACAGGTTCTTCAGGGCTATGGAACAGTCTTGTGGTATTGCCTAGCCTAGCCTGGCCTGGCACTCAACAGTTCCCCCAATTCCCAGGATTATAGATGAGCACTCTCATGCCCAGGTCTAAACAGTAGAATTGGTGCTCTACAGCTGTGGAGCCCCATATACTTGGGGGATGTAATCAGTGCGCTATTAATGGCACTCAATTTAGAGAGAAGCTAGTTAGTAGTAAGTGCTCAGGTGGTGCAGCAACCCTGCCCAATCTCTCCAGAATGCTTCCTTTGGTTTCCCGAGTCTGGCATAAACAGCTGTGAGAATGCACTGCCTCCTTTCTTGTCCCTTTTTTAAAAAGATAAGATCTTCCTCTATTATCCAGCCTGGCATCTCAAACTTGCAATATTCCTGTCTCTTTTCCCCAAGTGCTAAGTACTAAGACTGTAGCATAGACCTGGCATGTTATACATTTTTGAATAAACCAAACAGTTTATTACTGTGAGTAGACAAATTGATTAATTAATATACAGTGTTTTTATATCCCAAGTCATATGAAGTTTTAATTTTAAATACATTCCTTGGAAACTTTACCTATTATAGATTCATACTATACAACAGAATTTTAATACTAATTTTCCAAAACTGCTTTGCTGCCTCAGTTTCTCCTTCTAATGAACTGTTGTTTTGCAAAACCTTACTAATACATATAAAAATCAACCAACTTGGAACCAACACTTTTCTGCATAGTAATCATTTTCTGAGTTTGATTCCTGGATTCTGCATGGTACAAGAAGACAGTAGATGCATACTAGTTGACTTCTGATCCTCACACGTGGCTCCCCCCACATATACATACATATAAACACAAGATAAATAAATATAAAATGAAAAAAATTCATAGATATCAGAAAGGCATTCATAAAAGAAAGGGCTAAAGTTTTAAACTTTATTTTTTTTAAATTATAAAACTATTCATACAATGTGTCTTAGTTACTTTTATAGTAACTGTGCTAAAGGCCGTGACAAAAAGCAACTTGAGAAAGGGTTTATTTCGTAGTACAGCTGGTAATCCCTCTTCCAGGAAAATTCGAGCTGGAACCTAGAGGCAGAAACTGAGGCAGGGACCATGGGGGAACACTGCCTACTGGAGTGTTCTCCAGGGCTTTCTAAGCTTGCTTTCTTATGTCATCCAGGATCACCTGCACAGGAATGGTGCCACACCCCGTGAGCTGGGCCCACTTAAATCAATACTAATCAAGAAAACACACTTCAGACTCTCCTAAAGGCAAATCTTATGGATTTATCTTAGGTATTTTCTCAGTTGAGATTCTCTTTACCCAAAGGGCTCACCTTGGGTAAGTTGGCAGAAAACTAGCCAGCACAATTGACTCCTTGTCAGTGTGACTCATCAACATTCAACTATAACATTTCCTTTCTCATTTGTCCCAAATATCCAAATGTGTTTTAAAAATCTCTCTAAAATATCCAGTCTGTAAAATCAAAGTTAAGACACTGTGGGCTGCTGTTAAATAAAAATTATTAATCCAAGAAGAAAGAACCACAGCACAATAACAAAGCAGAAACCAAACTCCAGCAGTATAAAGCTCAGTGTCAGACTCCTGGGATCCAACCACCAGTGGAGTCTTTGAGGGCTTCTCAAACTTCCTCTGTAACTTCGTGAGCCAAGTCTTCATTGTCTGCTCTGCTGAGCACTCAGTAGCTTTTCCAGTCAAAAGTTCAAATGCCACCACACTAAAAACATAGTCAGGTCTGTCACAGCAGTACTCTATTCCTGGTGCCACCTCTCTCTCTCTCTCTCTCTCTCTCTCTCTCTCTCTCTCTCTCTCTCTAATCTTTTTTTACAGTTCAGATTTTATGCCCTCCTGGTCCACCCTCCAACTGTTCCACATTCTACAACACCCCCCCCTTCCCCCCCCCATCTCCAAGAGGATGTCCCACCCCAACAGACCTCCCCACTCCCTGGGGCCCCAAGTCTCTCGAGGTTTAGGTGCATCTTCTCTGACTGAGTCTAGACCCGGCAGTCCTCTGCTGCATATGTGTTGGGGGCCTCATATCAGCAGGTGTATGCTGCCTGGTTGGTGGTTCAGTGTCTGAGAGATCCCTGGAGTCCAGGTTAGCTGAGACTGCTGGTCCTCCTACAGGGTTGCCCTCTTCCTCAGCTTCTTCCAGCTTTTCCCTAATTCAACCACAAGGGTCACCAGCTTCTGTCCATTGGTTGGGTGTAAATATCTGCATCTGATTAATTCAGCTGCTTGTTGGGCCTTTGGGAGGGCAGTCATGATAGGCTGCTTTTTGTGAGCACACCATAGCATAAGTAATAGTATCAGGCCTTGGAGCTTCCCCCGAGCTGGATCTCAGTTTGGACCTGTCACTGGACCTCCTTTTCCTCAGGTTCTTCTCCATTTTTATCCCAACAGTTCTTTCAGTCAGGAACAATTCTGGGTCAGAGTTTTTGACTGTGGGATGGCAACCCCATCCCTCACTTGATGCCCTGTCTTTCTACTGGAGGTGGACTCTACAAGTTCCCTCTCCCCACTGTAGGGCATTTCTTTTAAGTCCCCCCTTTGAGTCCTGAGAGTCTCTCATTTCCCAAATCTCTGGTACATTCTAGAGGTCCCCCTCCTCCTACCTCCCGAGGTTGCCTATTTCCATTCTTTCTGCTGGTCTTCGGGGCTTCAGTCCTGTTCCTTCCCCCAATATTTGATCATGTTCCCCTCTTCCCCTCCCTGTTGCCTTTCCCACCCAGGTCCCAATCCCCCCTCCTATGATTGCTTTCTTCTCCCTCTCAAGTGGGATTAAGGGATCCTTACTTGGACCCATTAGCTTGTTTGCCTTTTTGAGTTCTGTGGATTGTATCCTGGGAATTCTGTACTTTTTTGGCTAATACCCACTTATTAGTGAGTACATACCATACATATCTTCCAATTCTCTCTTAGTTTCTATGTTGTTACCATGAAGTGACTTGGGGAGAAAAGGATTTTTTTTTTTTTTTGAAGCGTGTTATCCATCTTCCAGGGCAATCAGGGCACAAACCTGGAAGCAGAAACCGAAGCAGAGGTCATGGAAGAGTGCTTACTTACTGTCTTGTTCATTATGGCTTATTGACCTTGTTTTCTTATGCCATCCAGGACCTCCTTCTTAGGGAGTGGCACGATCCTAACACTCAAATCAATTATTAATCAAGAAAATGTACTACAGACTTGCCTACAGGCAAATCTTATGGTGGCATTTTGTCAACTGAGATTCTTTCCAAATGGCTGTAGCTTGTGTTAAGTTGATAGAAGAACAAACAAACAAATAAACAAGACTAGCCAGCACACTGTAACAGCATGATTATGCCAGGGAAGAAAGACTTAATCAGTTAAGACTATTTGACAGACATAAAGAAGCTATTATTAATTTAAAATTAGAAGAGAATAGCTGAGCTAAGTAACCCTACTGAAATAGCTCATTTTCTGTTATCACATTCAGCAGATAACCTCACTGTGGAAAGGAAGTCCAGCCTGACATGACATGAAGGTGAAAATACTTGATACTGCCCACAAACTCAATCTAAATCTTTGTCAAAGGAAAATATAATTTCTTAAAACCATCTATCAATCTTTAGTGAGTTTTTTGTTAAAAGCAACCTACCTACCTTTGGTTTGCTAGAGGTGGCCTTAGTGATTGACCATCCTCGTCCTCATTCACCCCTTCATCCTTTCCCCCTACTCTCCACCAAAAATAAAGCAGAGACCTTGTGTCTCAGGATTAGGGGAAATGGTTAAGGGAAGGAAAAATTACTTTTCTAGCTTCTCCAATTTCTCATGTAGCCCACAAAGGAAAACGGAACATCCCTTGGGAGGAAATAACAAAAATACCAACAAAAGATGGATGGCTAAAGCCTGTGTCCCTGGAATGCACTGGAGTCACTGCCTTTAAGGTGTCATGTAGGCTTCTGCCCTTCACTCATTTTGATGATCAGAAAGCCAAATAGTGATCCCTCCTGAGACCCTTTACCCGTGAAGCCATTCATCTGCTCAGCTCCCTTTCCTGAAAGAAATCTGGTGAAGCTGTAGGAGCCCCCTGGCCTTTTCTCTAAGTGCATGGAAGCTGTGTTCAAAGTTCTGCCTTCCCTTTGTGGTCAATTACAGGTGAATACTACCGAACAAGATTGCCACAAGATCTGTCCTTAGGACAGATGCCAGAGAGTAGCTAGAACTTCACACCCGTTGCTGATAAACTTTGGGCTTCCACTACTGTGGGCTTTGTGCAGACAGATTGGAGATCTTCTCTTCTTCTTTGCTAGTATATCTCTAGGCACATTTGCTCAAAGTGAAAACTTACAGTACTTAACTATTTCAGTGGAGTCACTCACAGGAATATTACAGTTAAAAGAGCCTTTAGGGTGTACAAGAGAAATTACTGAGAGGATGAATGTGATCAAAGTACATAGTGCATATATAAAGGTGTCAGACTGAAACCCATATTTTGTATGATTAGTTTATACTGATTTAAAGGAAAGAGCCCTGGGGGCTGCTTTGGACAAGAGCTCGAAAGTTCTATAAACATCTGTAACCCACTGCTAGGAAAGATAAGGCAGGAGTGAGAGTTCAAAGATACCTTGGGCTACTGATTTTTCTAAATTGATTTTGTACCCTGAACTTTGCTGAAGTTCATTGTTTCTAGAAGTTTTCTGATGATATTTTTGTGATAACTCATGTATAATATCATATAATGTGGAAGTCAGTATAGAGAATTCTCAAAAAACTATAAAGTCTACCATTTCACCCAACTATACTACACCCTGCCATATGCCCAAAAGACCTCATCCTGTTCCACAGATACTTGCTCAGCAATGTTCACTGCTGCTCTATTCATAACAGCTAGGAATGGAAGGAACCTAAATGTCCTTCAGTGTGTTGATGGATAATGAAAATATGGTACATATACTCCAATACACTTGTAAAGAAAAATGAAATTTGCAGATACATGGATAGATCTAGAAAAGATTATATTGAATGAGATAACCCAGATCCAGAAAGACAAGCACTGCATGTTCTTATCTGCAGGTTCTGGCTCCAAACCCTCAGATTTGAGTCTACAGCACGGAGTAACCACAGATTCTTGAAAGTATAAAGACACCAGATGTGTGTGGTGTGGGGTGTGTGTGTGTGTGTGTGTGTGTGTGTGCGCGCGCTTGCGCTCGTGCGTGCGCACTCGCATGTGCACTCACACAGATGTGTGTATAATGGGGTGGACTTGAGAAGAGAATAACAGGATACAGGTGATGTGAAGTGAGAAATAGAAAAACAGGGAGGGGCTCCAACTGGGGAGGAGGGAGAGAAATCAATACAAACAGAAGGAGAGATGGTGGACAAATAACACCAAGTTGTTTGATAAAGTCTCAAATCATATTTTATATTTACCTAAAATTATGCACAGTACACATGTGCATGTGTATACACACACATTTGTATACACACACACACACATCTTAAAAGTCATTAGAGCTGACAATGCTTCCCATAAGAACCATAGACTAACAAAACTTCTAGTACCAGAAATAAGAAAACTCCTTTTGATTGGTTGGTCATGCTAGTCTGAGTGGCTCCCAAAACAATATAGCTGATGTAGCCCTTGCTGTCTCTCTCGGTGGTTGAGGGTGAGTTCCTACTGCTAAAGTCATCATATACTTAGTACATAAGACTGGATTGATTTGAGCTAGATCTGACCTGAAAACCTCTTTCCTGTGGTCTAGCCTCTATGGCACTAGAAAGTACTAGGGAAGATGCCAAGGCGGGGGAGAGACTTAATCAGTCCTACCCAGCTGCAACACCTATGAACCACAACAATAATCAGCACGTAAGATAGCCATGAAGATGCCATAAGTGATACTCACATGTTATGGGTAACTAAGAGCTTTCTATATGAACCGAAGGCCCTCTCACCAGGAAAGAATTCAACACATAGCCAGCTTTCCTGGACCAGTAATGTAATGGTCAGTAGATGAGAATCTGCTTCCACTTTGCTAAAGCAGCATAATCCCTTACTGCATACCAAATCATAGCCTTATCCTCGCAGATTAATATAGCTACTGCCTCTCATCAGTGAAGCCTATCTTTCCTACAAGTAGAGATCATCATAGAAGAACCACAACTGGACACAGTACAGAGATCAATGGATTGTGGACATTCAACCTCATTAGATACATCTGTAACACAGCTCCTACATCTATGGCTCAGGGGAGGGACATCATGGGAGAAGACACAGAAAGATTGTAAGAACCAGAATATCAGGAAATCTGCAGTGAAACATTATCTACTAGAAGTGGCTGCATAAGCAAGACCAGAACAATTGCAGTGTCAATGGACGTATTAACACGGAAGGGGGGAGATTTGCAGGGTCCCTCCCTAGACAAAGAACTACAGGCAACAAATGACTGCTGCCAGAAGGAGATTTAGCCTCTCCCAGGGATGAGTTCCCTTATTCATTATCCAGTGCAGAGTGATCAGCCCTGAAGTCATATACACATCAACAAAACCAGACTCTGCATGTTATATTCATATATTTGCTCATGTACACACACATAATCATAATTAAAAGGCTACAAATGAGGGTGGGAGGAATTTGAAGGAGGAAAGGAAGGAGGGAAGTGATATATTTCTACTTGAATTAAAACTGTTTTAAAAAGCATCAGGGCTGGGGATGTAGCTCAGTGGTCGAGTAGTGGCTTAGTGTACACATGCCTTAGGTTTGCTCCCCAGAACTCCTTATATGCAGAAAGTGAAACAGTTACCAAATGCTAGCAAAATTGCTCCAATGTAGAACTGAAAGTATTCAAAGAAAAATGTATCCAGAGACTAATGGTAGTATTCCTCTAAAAATGGAGACTCGATAACAAATGGTAGTTATTGCAATGACACATTTACATATTTTTTTCACTATGGCAACAAAATATACAGAACACTTTTAGAAAATAGTTTGCTCTGGTCCAAGGAGTACAATGCATAGTGGTGGAGAAGCCATGGCAATAGAAGCTTGAGGCAGCTGGCCCTAATGCATCCATGGCAAGCAGAGAGCAATGGCTGCTGCTGCTCAGCTGGCCTTATACTTTCAGTGCTGTAGAGTGGTGCTTTCCACAGTAAGATTAGTCTTTCTACTTCAGTTTATCCAGAAAAGTGTCTTCAGATGTGCCTAGATCTGAAGATCTAATTCGATGTAGATCTAATTCTAGATCACTTCAAGTTGACAACAATGACCAACACATGTACATGCCTCAACATTGATGAATCATGAAAATAGTCACACAGTAGATAGAAATATCCAGAATAGATGAATGTACAGAGTAGAGCAGTGTGCTCTTGGCAGTGGGAAAGAAGAACGCTGCAGAGGTAGTGAGGCCCAGTGTTTACTTTGGGTGATCAACACATGCTGGTCCTGATGCAGTGAAGCTTGCTGGGCTCAGGGACATTTAACTAACCACACGCTTTAAATGTGTGAATTAGTTCTTAATTTTGAAAAGAACACGAAAACTAAAGGGACCTATATATGTCTGGGTTAAAAGTCTTGGATTAATGGAGAAGAGACAGTTACTACAATAGCTTATTACCTTTTTTTTTTTTTTAACTTTTTCTTATTTTATTTTTTTTTCATATTTTATTTACATTTCAAATGTTTCCCCCTTTCCAGAGCTCCCCTTTGGAACCTCCCTATTCCTTCCGCCCTCTCCCTGCCACTATGGGGGTATTCTCCAACCCACCCACCCACCCACTCTTGTATTCCCTCCTTGTCATTCTCCTATACTGGGGGATCTAACACCCTCAGGCCCAAGGGCCTCTCCTCCCCCTGATGGCTAACAAGACCCTCCTCTGCCACACATGTGACCAGCACCATGGGTCCCTCCATGTGTATTCTTTGGTTGGTGGATCAG
This sequence comes from Rhynchomys soricoides, assembly GCA_019843965.1. Lineage (NCBI taxonomy): Eukaryota > Metazoa > Chordata > Mammalia > Rodentia > Muridae > Rhynchomys > Rhynchomys soricoides. Next base: position 5,472,914 of record JADRCH010000140.1, read on the forward strand.
TCTCCAGGAGTATCGGGGAGGGGGGGGGTCAGGCCAGTTGCCACTGTTGCTACCTCCCTGGGGCTGCACACTCCCTCAGCTCCTTCAGTCCTTTCTCCAAGTCCTCCATCTGGGACCTCACATTCAGCCCTACTGTTGCTGCAAAGTGACTCTTGGGTATTTCAAATTTTGGGGCTAATAACCTCTTACCAGTGAGTACATACCATGTTCATTCTTTTGTGACAGCGTTACCTCGCTCAGGATGATATTTTCAAGTTCCATCCATTTGTCTGTGAATTTCATGAAGTCATTGTTTTTAATAGCTGAGTAGTATTCCATTGTGTAAATGTACCATGTTTTCTGTATCCATTCCTCTGTTGAGGGACATCTGGGTTGTTTCCAGCTTCTGGCTATTATAAATATGGCTGCTACGAACATAGTGGAACATGTGTCTTTATTACATGTTGGATCATCTTCTGGGTATATGCCCAGGAGTGGAATAGCTGGGTCCTCAGGTAGTATTATGTTCATTTTTCTGAGGGTCCGCCAGAAGGTCCAGAGAGGTTGTATCAACTTGCATTCCCACCAGCAATGTAGGAGTGTTCCTCTTTCGCCATATCCTCGCCAACATCTGCTGTCACCTGAGTTTTTGATCTTAGCCATTCTGACTGGTGTGAGGTGGAATCTCAGGGTTGTTCTGATTTGCATTTCCCTGATGACTAAGGATGTTGAACATTTCTGTAGGTGCTTCTCAGTCATTCGAGTTTCCTCAGTTGAGAATTCTCTTTTTAGCTCTGTCACCATTTTTTGATAGGGTTATTTGGATCTCTGGAGTCTGACTTCTTGAGTTCTTTGTATACATTGGATATTAGCCTCTATCAGATGTAGGATTGGTAAAGATCTTTTCCCAATCTGTTGGTTGCCGTTTTGTCCTATTTACAGTGTCCTTTGCCTTACAGAAGCTTTGTAATTTCATGAGGTCCCATTTGTCAATCCTTGATCTTAGAGCACAAGCCATTGGTGTTCTGTTCAGGAACTTTTCCCCTGTGCCCAAGTGTTCAAGACTCTTCCCCACTTTCTCTTCTATTAGATTCAGTGTATCTGGTTTTATGTGAAGGTCCTTGATCCACTTGGACTTGAGCTTTGTACAGGGAGATAGGAATGGATCAATTCGCATTCTTCTACATGTAGACCACCAGTTGAACCAGCACCATTTGTTGAAGATGCTGTCTTTTTTCCACTGTATGGTTTTAGCTCCTTTGTCGAAGATCAAGTGACCATAAGTGTGTGGGTTCATTTCTGGGTCTTCGATTCTATTCCATTGATCTACCTGCCTGTCGCTGTACCAATACCACGCAGTTTTTATCACTACTGTTCTGTAGTACAGCTTGAGGTCTGGGATGGTGATTCCCTCAAAAGTGCTTATTATCTTTTTTAAAAGAGCAGGCTTGGAAGTTGTTAGATAAAATGACTTGAGAGCACGTTACCCTCAGATTCTGCTTGGAAACAGAAATGTTTAAAGTGTTCTCTATCACCACTACTGTAGCAATAGATGTTTGGACGTTGATTCCAAAAAAAGGGCGCAATTCATTGCTCTGAAATGTATGGATGCAGGATGGACAGACGGACAGATGGGGGTGGATGGGAGGGACAGGGGAACTAACTTACCCTTTGTGGTGGTTTGAATGAGAATGCCCTCCCCCCCATAGATTTATATGTTCAAATACTTGGTTCCTAGTTGGTAGAATTGCTTCAAAAGGATTAGGAGGTATGGCCTTGTTGCAGGAGGTGTGTCACTGGGTATGGGCCTTGAGATTTCAAAACCACGTGCCATTTCCAAAGGCTCTCTGCCTCGTGGCTATAGATCAAGATGTGAGCCCTTAGATGTTCCATCACCCTACCTACCATCAAGGACTCTAACCCTTTGAAAATGTAAGGCAAGCTAAACACTTTTATAAGTTGATTTAGCCATGGTTTAGCCATGGTGTTTTATCACAGCAATAGCAATAACTGTGAGAGGTCTTTTCTTCATCTCTTCCTTCCTTTTATTCTCCCATCCCACTTTCTAATTATATTTTCTTTCCAAGATGCTTTATTTTCCTTTTTCATTCATTCTTCCTCTTCTTCATCATCATCATCACCATCATCATCATCATCATCATCATTTTACTTATTTGCTTTATATCCCTCTCACTGCCCCACTCTTGGTCACCCCTCCCTTGATTCTCCCCTATCCTCCCTCCTCTTCTCCTCTGAGTGGGTGGGGGTCCCCTGGATACCCTCACACCCTGACATATCAAGTCTCTGTGAGGCTAGGCGCTTCCTCTCCCAGTGAGGCCAGACAAAGTTCACCCCAGCTAGAAGAACATATGCCACATACAGACAACAGCCTTTGGGACAGTTCCCACTTCAGTTGTTAGGGACCCAAATGAAGACCAGGCAGCACATCTGCTACATATGTGTGGGAGGCCTAGGTCCAGCCCGTGTATGTTCTTTGGTTGGTAGTTCAGTCTCTTAAAGCTCCTAAGGTCCAGGTTAGTTGACTGTTGGTCTTCCTGTGGAGTTCCTATTCCCTTCAGGACCTGTAATCCTTCCTCTTTTTCTTCCTTAAGTGTCCCCAAGCTCCATCCACTGTTTGGCTCTGGGTCTCTGAATCTTTCTGAGTCAGCTGGGGGTGGGGTGGGGTGGGTGGAGTCTCTCAAAGGACAACCATGCTAGACTCCTGTCTACAAGCAGAACAGAGTATCATTAATAATGACAGGGATTGGTGCTTTCTTATGGGATGGGTCTCAAGTAGGGCTGGTTATTGGTTGGCTATTCCCTCAGTCTCTGCTCCATCCCCTGTCCCTGCATTTTTTGTAGACAGGATAAATTTTGGGTGGAAAGTTTTGTGGGTGGATTGGTGTCCTTATTGCTCCAGTGGGGTTCCTGCCTGGCTTCAGGAGGTGGCATTTTCAGGTTCCATGTCCCCAATGCTGGGAGTCATAGCCAAGGATACACAAATTAATTCTTGGGCGCCTCCCTTATCCCAGGTCTCTGTCTTGTCCTGGAGATGTCCCCTACCTCCCTACCACTGTCAGTTGCAGATTTCCATTCATTCTCTTAGTCATCTAGCAATCTCTCCTGTCCCTCCCCACATCTGTTCCTGAACACACCCCACTCCCCTCTTCCTCCCCTCTTCCTCCCACTTCCCTCCTTCCATCTGCTTCATATGACTATTTTATTCCCCCTTCTAAGTAAGATTCAAGCATCCTTTCTTGGGCCTTCCTTCTTGTTTAGCTTCTTTGAGTCTGTGGAGTATAGCATGGGTATCCTGTGTTTTATGGCTAATAGCCACTTATGAGTACATACCATACACGTCCTTTTGGGTTTGGGTTACCTCACTAGTTCCATCGATTTGCCTGCAATTTCATGATGTTCTTCTTTTTAATATAGGTGTATTGTTCTACTGTGTAAATGTACCACATTTGTTTTAATCCATTCTTCAGTTGAGGGACATCTAGTTTGTTTCCAGTTTCTGGCTATTACAAATAAAGCTGCTATGAACATAGTTGACCAAGTGTCTTTGTGGGATGGTGGAGCATCTTATATGCTCAGGAGTGCTATAGCTGGGTCTTGAGGTAGAACTCAGGTTTTCTGAGAAACTGCCAAATTGATTTCCAAAGTGATTGTACAAGTTTACACTCCCACTATCAATGGAGGAGTGTAACTTTAATTTTTTTCAAAACCTATTTTTTTAAAGATTTATTTATTTATTATATCTAAGTACACTGTAGATGTCTTCAGACACCCCAGAAGAGGGCATCAGATCTCATTGAGGATGGTTGTGAGCCACCATGTGGTTGCTGGGATTTGAACTCAGGACCTCTGGAAGAGCAGTCCGTGCTCTTAACCACTGAGCCATCTCTCCAGTCCCCCAAAACTTATTTTTAATGATGGCTCTTAAACGCTTTGACCTCCCTTTTAACTTACCACCCACCAGAGGTAATAGAAAAGTAAGGATACAGGGGAAGTAAACCGGTTTAGAAATGGTTCTTTGGAGCAACTCCCATCTATATTGTCTGGAAACTGGCAATTCAGTTCACAGGTCAGCAGTGGCAGCTTGATCAACTTGCAAACAGTTCACGGATATATCAGCAGTCCAGCTCAGTAGAGTTGAGATAGCAAACATGAATCAACAGCTACCCAACAGAGACAGCCAGGCCTCAGCTTTGGCACAAGTCATCAGGAGGGATCTGGACCACCAGGAAGAGCAGGAGAAGTTCGTGGCTGTGCCTCTCTCAGTGAAGTGAAGATCAGAGAAGACTCAAGACCAATGAACATTGCATAGCTAGCTCTATAAATAAGCCTAGCTCTGCCTCCATCACTGTCCATTGAGTCTTCTTTATATTCCTCTAAACATCATGTGTGCTTTATGGGTCTTGCCTCATCATGTGTCTTGCCTCAGCACATGAGTCTGACTTGGCAAAACTCCACATCAGTCTTTCTCAGCTGACATCACTCTGCTGATCAGCCCCAGTCTGAGGAACTGGCAAGAAACTGCAGCACACCACCAGATGGGTTTTTGTTGTTGTTGCATTTCTCTCTATAGAGTACTGACAAATGCAACTCAACTACAAAATGTAAGGTGGACAAATACATGTGTCATTAGGGAAGAATCCTTCATCATGTGTCTTTCCATGTGCTTGCTTTAGCAGAACATTCTCTTGTCTGCTTCAGCACAGTGTCCCTTCATTAGTCTTCCTTAGCCTTTCACCTATGTCCACTTCAGCTAAATGTTCCTTCATATGTTTTCCCCAGAAAAACACAATCCAACCTACTTTCCAAAGAACCCTCAAGTTTCTACTTCAGAGGGGTGTTCTTTTTCCACATCCTCACTAGCATGTACTATCACTTGAGTTTTAGATCTTAGACATTCTGACTGGAGTAATATGAAATCTCAGAGCTGTTTTGATTTGCATTTCTCTGGTGACTAAGATCATAATTGGAAAGGGAGACATAACAACAGACACTGAGGAAATTCAAAGAATCATTAGGTCTTACTTCAAAAGCCTATACTCCACAAAATTGGAAAATCTTAATGAAATGGGTGATTTTCTAGACAGATAGGACTTCCTAAAGTTAAATCCAGGTAAACTATTTAACAGTCTTATAATCCCTAAAGAAACAGAAGCAGTCATTAAAAGTCTCCCAATCAACAACAACAAAAAAAGCCTAAGGCCAGATGGTTTTAGTGCAGAATTCCACCAAACCAAAGAAGAGCTAATACCAATACTCCTCAAACTATTCCTTAAAATAGAAACAGAAGGATCATTGCCAAACTCATGCTATGCAGCACGCTGATACCTAAACCACACAAAGACTCAACAAAGAAAAAACTTCAGACTGATTTCACTTATAAACATTTGTGCAAAATACTCAATAAAATACTCACAAAAATCACATGATCATCTCATTAGATACTGAAAAAGCCCATTTTTCTTTAAGACAAGATCCTACTAATTAAGTAGCCCATGTTGGCCTGGAATTCACTGTGAAGTCTAGCCTGGCCTTTAACTCACTTCAGTCCCCTTGGAATTCTAGACTTCCAAGTGCTCTGACATATGCCAGAGATGCCTGTCTCTTGTTCTTTTTTTTTTTTTATAGTCGATAATTACATAGTGAGATTAATCATTTACGCTTGCCAGCCATTTTCCAGTGTCTATAACTTTGTTGTTTCTGGGAAAACATTTTAAATGACTGTTCCTTCTCACTTGATAAAGTACACAACCATGGGGGCCTGACTTTGATCCCCAGGACCCGAATAAAAAGATACGCACTAAAGTGCACACATGTCCTAGCCCTGGAGAGGCAAAGACAAGAGAATCCCTGAACCATCCAGAACTTCCTAATCATAGATCTCCAGACACAATGAGAGGCCTTGACCCTTAAAAGGTAAACAATTCTCCAGGAACACCTGAGGTTGACATTTGGCCTGAAGCTCACACATGCCCATGTACCCACTCATACACTTGTACCTACATAAACAAAACACACAGCATACTCTCTCTCTCTCTCTCTCTTATATATATATATATATATATATTAGGGTGTTGCTGCTTAGTCTGGGTGTAGATTTAAGTACCTTCACAGTTTGTATAATTGCTATTTATACTCACTCCATTGGGAAAATAATGGGTGACATAAATATTTCACAGAGTAGTGACTGATTCTTTGAAATGTTTTTAATTGAATGTATTTTCACACATGCATATATCATAACTCATCCAGCATATTTATTCAGAGGCTGAGACATCTGGTCCTCCATGAACAAATACCTCCCTAATGACTTTACACAGCAGCACCATACACCAACAGAAAAATAACCTGAGTAAAGGCATGACCAAGCTGCAGACCGCAAGCCTAAGATGTACACTTACAGAGCAAAAGAATTATGAAATTAGTTTTCAAAATAGATTTAACTCATTTTGACTAAATATTTCAACCTGTGGCTAACAGGAAATTATTGATCAAATAAACCCAGGGTGTTTTATTCTAAACATAAGGTCTCATGTTTGAGACCTTAACATGTTTAATACTTATAGCACATTTTATCTAGAGCCCCTGGAGGAAGCTGAATGGCAGTGGTGTTTAGTGAAGGAAGTCTGTCCTATAAGGAGGAAAACCCTTTTCCTACTGAGATTGCGATCTAAGAGGACTTCTTCTGTGTCCTTTCATTACTCTCCATATATGGACATATTTTATTGAGGAGCAACCTTAATAGGTCCAAGAATAACACACACATAAGAAATATTTTATATGAGATTCTAAATGAGGCCTTTAAATGCTTATGACAAATCCTATTTACATAGTAAATTATTCAGTAATTAAAAGTATAATATGATTTATGATCGTGTTTACCGTTAACAGCTCCAATATTTACCAACATAATCTCCTTATATTGTACTTTTATTTCATGGAACATTATTATCAAAATTGTCTTTACTCATCTACGTAATCAATCAGAAAACTTTCTCAACATATACTTATTTTGTGGCATATATTTGTTGAACAAATCAATGCATTTCATTAAGACAATTTCAAGCAGGAATATCATAGGCTTTCTTCACATCACCCTGCTGCTTGTCCACTTCTATTTCCCAAGGAGTTCCCCTTTTACCTTTATAACACGTATAAACTGAACATATATATGTAAATATAAATGTAGATTCCACATATGAGAGAAAAATGCCATTTTTGTCTTCCTGAATTTTGCTCATCTCACTCAACATGATTGTTCCTGGTTTCATTAATTTTTCTATAAAATTTCATTCCAACGAATAAAATTCTATTATGTATGTATGTCACAGTTTCATCTGCTGACAGCTAGACTGATTCTGTACCCTGTAATTGTAAATAGCAATAGTATTTTCTCTTTACTGTTATTTATTTACTAGTTCTTGACATTAGGAAGAATATAGAATGTCCATTTGCAGAACATGAAATGAGCTAGCACACACAAGTAAACAGAGTTTGATGTTAGAGTTTGCTCCCCAGGAGCTGTGTGTGGCTCTCCCTGCCCCCTTCTCAGCCATGTTCTGGCTCTCCAGGTCTTCCTCTGAACCTCCCAGATCTCTGGCACTAATCCCAGGAGAGGAAGGAGTGGGGATGAGGCTAAGTGGATTGAAACAATAGAGAGGGGAAGAAGACAGAGCAGGCAGGGTACCTCGTGACCTTAAAATAATGAGCTGGCTTTTCCTGTGTGTCTGTTCAAGTGTCTTTAAAGACAATTCCAAAAAAGAAGCTTTAAAAATGTTGAGATAAAGACGACATTCTTGGCTCTGGCTAAGTGCCTGCCTTACCAGGTAGGCTACTTTGAAGTACCACACACATTTGGATGTAACTGCAAAGAAGACTTCAGTATACTTGGAAGCTGAAGCTTGGCGATAAGGCTCACTGTTAACTTAAAAACCATAGCTCATTGTTTAACTCACTAAAACATAAAAGAAAAATAACAAGAGACTTCTAGGCTAAGAGTACCTTAAGAGTATTTGTAGAAAGACATAAATTTCCAGTTTTGGTTTGTGGTGCAGCTCCACCTCATGCCTGTACTTAAAGAAAAACCAAAAACTTTTTACAGTGAGGCAATAGGGGTGTAGAGCGCAGTGCAAAGAATATTCTTTAAAAAGCTGTGAGCAGGAGAACAATACTCCCAAAGCTGTCCACACTCTGGCTCTGAAGGCAGCAGATGTGTTACCCTTTTAAACTGAGATTGTTCAAACTTAATTTAAAATCTTGAGATGACCAAATTGTTTTCTGTTATCCAGATAGATGAATTGAGTCACAGACATCCTTTTAAAATAGAGGCAAGAAACTCAGAATTGAGAAGGCAGAGGTCAAGGAGTTCTAGTGACATGATTTCAGGAAGAAGGGGCTGAGCTCAGCCATAAAAGCTCGGGAAACAAAGTAGCAATCTCCCCGCATACATTCCAGAACCAGAGGATAATACCCTTATGATTCTCTAAATATTACACCAGTTGATATTGATGTCATTGTCAATTAAAAACATAGCAGAATTGTCCAAGCATTCCTTGGCATTAAAGGGCCTCTCTGTAACATAAGGGATCATGCAGCTTTCTTATATCTGGAGTGATTGTTAAGTTGTTGTAAGTAAATGTTTTCAAGGGGTGTTTGATAGAACTATACAGGAAAGTTAGTAGCAGCTACAGTTTTAGCCAAATGCAGAACTCTTAGGAAATCCTAACTCCAAGCAAGAAACAAGTCCGGTGCCAGGAGTGGGGCCAACGTGCAGTAAAATTCAGAGACATATGAGCAGTTTGAAAACTTGATCTCCAAAACATCTCCTTAGCAATCCATTTCCATTATGACATTCTAAATGCAACACACTGCTATGTTTTGAATGGTCTTTTAATGGACCTCTTCCTACCTACCATTGTTTAAGAGCACTTACAGTAATGCTTTTACGTGTCTTGGAAAACATTCAAAGTTTAGTAAACACAAAGAATGGTACAACAAACAACAGTATGCTCGTTGCCCAGGTTTAGCAAGTTGTGGCTATTTTGTCTTGGCAGATATAAATGGCCATGTAAATAGGACGACAGCAAGGCATCCTGGCGTGCACCTGTAACCCAGCATTTGGAAGGCAAGGACAGAAAGACCACAAGTTCAAGGCTAGTCTGGGTTACATGGGGGAGACTGTTTTTTGGGGTTTTTTGTTTGTTTGTTTGTTTGTTTGTTTAATTTTAAATTTATTTATTTTTTTACAATCCAGCCATTGCCTCCCACTCCCAGTACCCCTGCCCCAAATTCCTCACCCCATTCCTCCTCTCCCCTGCCCCTGAGAGGATGCTTCCCCACCATCAGGCCTCCCCCCTCCCTGGGGCCTCAAGTCTCTTGAGGACTCAGAGCATCTTCTCCTACTGAGGCTAGACCAGGCAGTCCTCTGCTATATATGTGTCGGAGGCCTCGGACCAGCTTGTGTATGCTGCCTGGTTGGTGGCTCAGTCTCCGGGAGCTCCCAAGGGTCCAGGTTAGTTGAGACAGCTGGTCTTCCTACGGGGTTGCCCTCCTCATTTGCTTCTTCAATCCTTCCCCTAATTCAACCATAGGGGTCCCCAACTTCAGTCCAATGATTGGGTGTAAGTATCTGTATCTGTCTCAGTCAGTGCTTGTTGGGTCTCTCGGAGGATAGTCATGCTAGGTTACTGTCTGCAAGCATACCACAGCACCAGTAATAGTGTCAGACCGTGGTCTCCCCATGAGTTGGATCCCAATTTGGTCTGGTCACTGGCCCCACTTTTCTTCAGTCTCTTCTCCATCTTTGTCCCTGCAGTTCTTTTAGACAGGAACACTTCTGGGTCAGAAATTTTGACTGTGGGTTGGTAACACCATCGCTCCTCTCGAGGCCCTCCCTGTTTATCTACTGAAGGTGGACTCTTCAAGTTCCCTCTCTCCCTTGTTGGGCATTTCATCTACAGTCACTCACATTGAGTCCTGAGAGTCACCTCCTAAGAGGCTGTTTAGAAAAAAAAGCAGACATTACAAATCAGATCTGTTTCTCCCCCCAGTCTCAAAGTCAGCAATTAGTAATTTCCTTAAACTTGGTGTTTGTTTTTCAAGATTTTTTGCAATCATATATATGCATATTGACAAAATAAAGAATTGCTTTATGTCTTTTTTTTTTAACCTCACTGGATACTACTTCATTGAACGCTAGCTTGTTGTTTTGTGTGTTTGAACTGCTCTGGTCACGATGAGCTCACTGGGAGTGCAGGCTTTCCATCTAGTCTCCCTCAACAGGCTGTGCTGAATTTACCATTTTAAAACTTGAAAGTTTAAAAACAATATTGTTTTAACCTGGTCCTGGGATGACGGTTGAGCACCCAGCACCGTTTCATGTCAGGACTGGACATTCTTTTCCTTCTGGAATTATCTCTTCCTCTATGTGTTGCCAACTTTTGACTACTTTTTACCCCCCAGATGTTTACTTATTTCATTTTTTTAATATATAGTTCATTTTTATTTTCTGGGCATTGGTGTTTTGCCTACATGTATGTCTGTGCGAGGGTGTCAGAAGCCCCGGGACTGGAGTTACACCCAGGTGTGAACTGCCATGAGGGTCTGGGAATTGTCAAGAGCAGCCAGTGGTCTTAACCACTGAACCATCTCTCTAGCCTTTTCTTATCAGTTTTATATTCTGATCTTGTATGTTATTTGTTGTAAATATCTTTTTTTTTCTCAGCCTGTTCCATTATTTTTTGATAAGGTAGTATTTGCCATATATTTTTTGATCAGAAGGGTTTTTTTATTTATTAAATTTAATTTTTTCATATAGTATTTTTTGTTGTATTTTTTCCATTTCTCTAACTTCTCATAGATTCTCACCAATCTCCCATCAATTAAGCTTCATGTGAAGGGGTATCTTCAGAACACAAAGTAGGGACTGGGACAATGACTAATGGGTAAAAGCTCTTGCCTGAGAATCTGAGTTTGGATCCTCATGTAAAAACCAGACACAGTATTGTAATATCTGTGAACCCAGCATTCAACTGCAGGATGAAGGAGAGTGGAGACAAGAGAATTAGCTTAAAACACAGAGGTCAGAAAGTCTGGAGTATTCAGGGGGCCAGAAGCAATAAGAGAGACCTTTCCTCAAGAAGGTGGAAAGAAAGAACCAAAAGTTGTCCTCTTACCTACACATGCTCACTGTGGTACCTGCACACCTGCATTCACACATATCACACACACATATACACACAGATACACACACACTCATATACACTCACATATATATGCACACATATACATACACATCACACACACATACACACACACCACACACATGGACACACATATCACACACACATATATCACACACTAAAAATAATTTATATTTGAAATTTAAATAGGAAACATACCAAAATTCAATATAGCTTGTATATATTGGTATAAAAGAGAGTGAACTCATCTATTCTGCACAATTCCTATCATGGTAACAAACATGAATGAGTATTTGTTGGATAAGTGACTAGCCATCATTTCAATGCTGGAGAATAAACCCAGGGCCCCAGGACATTTTAAGCATACACTACCACTGAGCTACACCCCGATCCCACTAATGATTATTTGTCTTAATGTCGTAAGATTTCGAATTAATAAACGTTAAGTTCCAACTTGGTTAATCAATAGTTTAATTTTAAGAGTGATCAAATCTAAATGAGCAACAGTTCCCATAAAACTCGTCATGATGGCATGTCCTGCTTTCCAGATATACCATGCATCATAGAAGCCCCATAATCATGTTGTGGCAAGGTCACAATGCTCTTTCAGAGGAATGTGAATATACAAGAGAAGAGTTAAGAGCCTTAAGCTGGGTATGCTGTACAGGTGTGCAATGCTAGCACTTGTGAGGTAGTGGCGGGAGCTCAAGGATATCCCAGCTACATAGCAAGTTCAAGGGCACCCTGAGCTACCTACTGGAGACCTGGTCTCAAGAAACAAAACAAGAATAGTCTAGATTCTGGGGTCAGTAAAGTCTGTTGCTCAGCCCTGAACTTGTGAGCTGCATAAACTGTTACAGCAGTCTTCTCTAATTCTCAATTTCAGCAACTGTAAAACAGGAAAATAACATTTCCCTCCAGTCTGAAAAAAGCGTTAGTATACTGAGGCAGTGACATAGTTTTAAAATGCTGTCCCAGTTCATATTTTGAGACAAAGGTTATTGTATAGAACCAGGTATTATACAATGGAATATATATATATATATATATATATATATATATATTATATATAAAATTTTATTTATGTGCATATGTGTGTGTGTGTGTGTGTGTGTGTGTGTGTGTGTGTGTCTGTGCATACATGCTTGCCTGGTGACCTCAGAGGCCAGAAGAGGACATCAGATCCCCTGGAACTGGAGTCACAGGCAATCATGAGCCAATTGAAGTGGGTGCTGAGAGCTGAACTCGAATCCTCTAGAAGAGCAACAAGCATTCTTAACCACTGAGCCGTCTCTCCAGCCTTCTAGACATTAATTCCCATTGACATTTAGGTTAGTGTCAGTATAGTAAGCAATACTTTTCCACATGGATCAAATTTCCTTAAATGGTTTATTTCCTGTTGTTTGGGGTATGATGCTGGTTATCCAGTTGGGCTTTGCAGAGGCGAAGGTTATTATTGTGCTAGCTGCCACCTGCAATTCCACCACTATTTCTGACCAATTATTAGACAGTTGGGCAAGTTTCAAGTATTATTGCCTAAACCTTTTATTTAAAAAATCTTGTTAATGGCCATTCCCATGTCAATGCATGGGAACAACTCAGTATGTTTCCAGCCATTTCTCCCTAGAGTCATTAAATTTTAAGTAAGTATATTTTTATACATACTTATATATAAACAAATGCCTTTAAATTTATTAATTAAAAATAGTTCATATTTTCCCTATGAAACTACCTGGGAGAAATAACCCATTTTTTGGGTGAAACTTGAATTTATGTTTTTAATAGTCACACAGTGTTCTAGGATTGGATAGAGAATCATTTGGTTATTGCTTCCCTGAGTATTAGGCATCATTTTGACTTCATTTCAGCACTATAGATGAAGCTATCATACACACTCTTGGATGTCCTTATCTACTGATGCATTTAGTTCTCTGTGATAGGTACCTGTGAGTGAGTTGCCAGCTGGGAGTTCATTTGCATTTTAAAATTTTAACAGCTAATTTCAACAGCAAAATAGATCACTAGCAGCAAGAAATACAGAGACTTCACCTTTTGTAGAGGATGTCACTCACACACAACAGTCACATGGTAACAGTGACATTAAGCGGTGGTAAGGAAGTTTCAAACAAAGAAGCATTCCACTGGGAGGCATCCTCTTTTTTAATTACTGTAACTAGGAAGTGAAGTTAGGCAGGGGCATTGGGCTGGGGCAGGGGACTTGAAGAAGAAAGACTACAGAAATAGAAAAGTTCCCAAGTTCACTTTCATCTAGAGCTGAGTTTCCCTCCATGAGAATGCTGTCCTGTAACAGGATGCAAGGGTGTTTTGGTAAGACGCAGTCACTAGCCAATGCACACTTTTCTTTTCAAATTCCTCGGCTTCTTTTAGCTAAGTGTTTTGTCTTGTGCAGCACACCAGCACATCCCACCAAAGCATCTTCAGCCTTTTGGCAGTGGTGAGCCAAGGAGGTCTGAGCTGTAAGGATGGAGGTTCAGATGGTGCTGACTAGACCTCAGGTATGCTTTAGGTATGCCTGGATGCTCCAGAGTTAATTGCCCACTCTACACATTTACAGTGCATCTTTGTAAGAGGCAGGGTAAAATATGATTTGTGAGGCATAGTAGAATAGGCCTGTAAGCCCAATATTGGGGAGCTGAGACTTGAAACCACAAGTTCAAGGCTAGCTTAATTAACTTAGAAGACCCTGTCTCAAAAAATATGACAAAGGCCAGGCAATGGTGTTGCACACCTTTAATCCCAACACTTGGGAGGCAGAGGCAGGCAGATTTCTGAGTTCGAGGCCAGCCTGGTCTACAGAGTGAGTTCCATGACAGCTGGGACTACACAGAGAAACACTGTCTCGAAAAACAAAAACAAAAAAGAAATATGACAAAGTAAAAGTTATAAAATGTCATAGATTGGAATAATTTATAAAAGCCTTCTAAAATACAATTACCAGACAATTTGCCTCAAAAGGAACAACACTAACAGAGGCTAATTATATCTTGAAACATCTCCATTAGTAATTTGAATCAGGAAATATTACCTTTCTGCAAACTATATAATATATAATAAAGATTGACATAATTGGCACATTTCTTTTTTAAAACAGACAGCCTACAATGGTGGTTTGGCTGACAGCCAGCCTGACTTCCTCAGTAAGACTATGTCTTTAAAAAGGTGATTGTTTAAAATTGGCTAACCGGAAGTTGTTTAAAATGCTACAAACAAAACTATCAGACTCTTCTTCACTTCACTAGAGGAGCAGCCTGATTAATCAATGGCTAATACACTAATTTTGAAAACACCCTATAGGTAAAATCTGAAACAACATATAAACTTATAAATAACAAGAATAATTCAAACTATTCTACCAAAATAAATATGAAAATATGCCTTTAACATAAATTTCTCCATGTGTTATTAGGTTACTGTCTTAGCACATGGGGAAACTGAGGAAGTGAGAAGGTTACTTTCATTTTCTTTGCATCACAATTAATGTCCTGAATGAGGGCACCTTTGAACACATTTATTTATATGTGTTTTTTAGAGAGTTTTGGCAGCTTTTGAAATGATTAAACAGACTCTGTTTAGTTAATTATTTTGCAAGCATGAATTCAATTTAAGTGGATAGAATGTTCATAAGAAGGTAAAGAAATCCTTTCTTAAATCCTGTGAAAAGAAAATATTCTTTTTCAGTCGGGCCGTGGTGGTGCATGCCTTTAATCCCAGCACTTGGGAGACAGAGGCAGGTGGATTTCTGAATTCGAGGCCAGCATGGTCTACAGAGTAAGTTCCAGGACAGCCAGGGCTACACAAAGAAACCCCTGTCTCGAAGAGAGAGAGAGAGAGAGAGAGAGAGAGAGAGAGAGAGAGAGAGAAGAAAATGTTCTTTTTCCTTAACACTAAGTTGGCTCCTGTCATCAGTTCTCAGTTTGTTCACACCCTGGGCCTGGTCTTTCTCAGGACCCCATCGCACTGAAGAGAAGATGAGAAGGCAGGCACCAGCAGCCTTTACATAGTGGAACTAAGAAGTGCCTATCTCTTCTCTCAAGTCTAGATCTTCAAAGAGAGTAATGGCTGTACTAATTTAAACTCTCAACCAAGGAAACACTCAGAGGATTCCTGGCTGGCACAGAGGCAATCAACAACATTGCTCATGATTGGAAGAAGAAAGAAGTCGTTAGAATTACAACTAATAAAACATACATGTAAATGTATGTTCACAAGATCTGTCAAAGTTCCAAGTAGGCTCTCCATAATTTGGAGAGTTTTCTGGGAGGAGCCTGGGAAACCCAAAGATTCCTTACCAGTGACACAAATTCAACATGAACCAAGCCTGCTCCCCTGCATCGACCCTTGTTCTGGCAAAGCAGAGCCTGATAGCTTTGTGCTATTTATACTTTGTACTTACAGAGAAATCAAAACAGAGAACCTATTAAAGTTCCTCTTTAATAACAAGCATGCAATAAACTTCTACAGAGGAGCCTATGATTTGTGACTAAGTCAATCATGTAGTAGAAAGACTACAGAACCCAGGACTCTTCAATGTCTTTTACACCCCATTCTGCCACGTGCAACATAATAGCTGAGCAGCGTTAATGGTCTTCTTGTTCTTACAATGATGTTTCCATTTTTGTTACCATGTCGAAGAACATTAAATATTTACATTTAGAAAGCCATAAAATTTCTAGGCATAGATTGTAGAGCCTCTGAAAATTAGAGAGGTGGGGGGGGGGAGAAGAGGGGGATGGAAGGAAGGAGGAAGGGAGGAAAGGAAAGAAGAAACAATGCAGGGAGGGAGGGAAGATGTAGAGAGAATATAAAGAGACAGAAAATAGGCATAGTGGCTCACCCGCCAGGATTGCCATGAGTACAAGGATAGTCCAAGCTCCGCGGTTCCCGAATAACCTGGGTTATAGAGTGAGACTTTATTTCAAACACACACACATACAGAGAGAGTCTGCCCAATGTTTACATCGGCCTTGCCTGCTACAGTAGCCTCAACTCTTGTCGCCCTAATCCATTTGTCCTGTGTTGAGTCCACACCTCAAAGCCCACAACAGCTCTCAGGGTTTTGGTGGACAGTGCGCAGCTCCTGAGCTTTCTATGTAAATAGTGTCCAACCCATGGAGTGTTTCTTTAGCAACTTATAAGAAACCCTTCATTTGCTTTGGAGAACTTGCAGTGCTTAAATCATTCGTTCTCTTACTTGTTTTCAGTAAGCACTCACTGAAGATAAACCACTTTCTGTGATCTTGGATGTTATTTATAGAATGTTTCTTGGTAGAACAGGAATGGAACTTGCTATCTTTCATGGTTGTGGAAGATTAAGATAACACAGCAGTGCCTGTCCTGGGTTCTGAGAGAAACGACTGCTTACTCTATTGTAAACAGGTTTCTGAAAACTACAGGGTGAATGGAATGCTCTTCGGATAACCCTGAAAACCTATGGTTATCCTATCATGAAAGTTTCTTTGTGCCAACAAATGTCTCATAACTAACCATCAGCTTTGAGTATTCATATCTGGAAAATATGAACATTTTCTGTTTATGGATCTTAAGAGATTTTCATGGTTAAATGTTTGAAGTGCTACCATTTACGATCATGAGAAATTCCTCTGTTTCTCTCCACCCCAGTGAGAATTTTCCAGATATTTATATCATTGCTAGATTCTTTGCTGTATTTTGGTTCCACCCTTCAGCCCCAGGCATTAATTTCTAAGATTTTGCATGCTGTAAGACTTTACTATTTGAAAACTTCTTTGGGTTGACAATTTGTAAAGCTATTTTTCTATGTTTATAGTGCCAGATAGAATTGCATTGTTGCATTACAAATCTGCTGTGTTCTGTCTGTTTAGTACTTACTCCCCAAGGCCCAGAAAGCCTTTTCGCTATCATTCTAGTTTTCATGTTACTATAGTTGTTCTTTCCCAGAATGCTGTGTAACCGAATCATCAAGCTACATGGTCATATGTTTTGAAGAGTCATCTACATCTCTGCACAGCTTGATATACTTTGTATCACTGGCTAGTATTTCATTAGATCAATGTCTTTGAATGCTTTTCTTATCTACTTTCTGTTGCTGTAATAGACACATGACCAAACACAACTTAGGGGAGGAAAGGATTTATTTCAGTTTACAGGTTCAGAGTCCATCACAGAGGGAGACCAGGGAAGGAGCTCAAGGCAGGTGCTTGAAGCAGAAACTAAAGTGGCACAGATGTCAGGGGAGTGCTGTTACTTACTAGGTCACATACAACTAGATTTCTTATGTAGACCATGCCCCCTGCCTAGAGTGGTAAGGCCCACAGTGGGCTGGATCCTCTACATCAATTAGCAATTACAAAAATGACCCACATCAAGCAGATGGAAGCAATGTCTCAACTGAGATTCACTCTCCCCAGGTGTGTCAAGTTGACCAGCCATCAGACATTTATACATGGTCTTCTTTCATGTACAGGACATCTTACAAACTTCTGATATTAATCTTTCTACATGTTGTCTTTGTCTTCTGTGTTGGCTGCCTGCTAAGGAGTGGGGTACCTGTCTGCTGAGGAGTGGCATACCTGAAGGCCCAATTGCTCTGCTGACCTGGACATCCACTGCAGAAGGACATTCTCTCTTCAAAGCTGGTCCCTATTTGGAGGGGAATATTTCCAGTTGTTAGTGAGCCAGAAAGGAAGGAGGAGACCCAGTTTAAAATCAATTCCAAGTTTTAGCCTAATCCTATTACCTGGCCAGTATGGACTCAGAAAATCCATACTTTACTTCTTTACAAAGAAGGCCCACTCTCCTTGGAAGCCTCTGTGAAATATCACACCCACAAAGCTCATTGTCTTGCCTTGCTTGCATTTTATGTAAATAGAATGATACAATACGACCTGTTATGTCTAGATTATTTTCCTTAGCCTCGTGTTTTTAGGGTCTATTTGTGAAGTGCCTATGCCAGCATTTTATTTTTAACTGCAAAATAATACTCCACTGTATAAAGACAATATTTTGTTTATTAGTTGGTGGTGGTTTGGAAAGTTTACACTTTGGGGTTCATTATGACAGTGCTATGTATTCTGTGGACATGTTTTCATATTCCCTGGGTACATACCAAGGTGTAGAATTTCTAGATTCTACAGCAATTCTGTGCTTAACCATTGCAAGAACGACTAATGGTTTTCCTCAAGCAATAATCGGAGGCTCCAACTCCCCACGCCTGCATGACACTGTGCACCTTTTTATGACAGCCGTCCTATCATGTGTAACATGCCATTTTATCTAACTAGTCTTATATACAGCCGCTTTAAATCCTACCTTATCCCATCACTCGCTTCACGTATGGCTACTAATTGAGGTCCTGTGGCTTCCCCCTGATCTCTGACTGGTAGGGTTTCTGTCTAGAAGTTAACTGCTCTAGGAGTTCCTAGCTTCCAAAGGTTTGCAATGTCTTTTCTCTTCCAGTTCCTTTGCCTTGTTTGCTTTACAGCCTCCAATTCTTTTTCACGTATTTTAGTGGATTTTTAAGAGGGAAAAGTAGATAAAACATAAAATTAACAATACCCCTCTCGAGCAGAAGTCTGCTTTTATTCCTATTTGCATTGAAAACTAGTTCTTTAGTTTTGTTAGGAGACTGAGGCAAAGCAAATACTTCCTGTTGGTGAAGGAGGTTTTAGTGCAAAAGGCACACATTGTGGCTCTTCTTTCGCTCATGGTGGCTCTTTCCTCTGACACTGATGTTTTATATGAATGGAGCTGTTGGTGCTTCTATCTTCTATATTCCTGGGTCACTGAGATTGCTTCTTTTGAGCTCTGTGCAACTGATGGCCATTAACTTAATTTTAAATGCTTTAACAACATAGTAATGTTCCTCTCTTTCTTTCTTTCTTTCATCTTTTTTTTTAAAAACATAACTCAAGCAGTGTGCTAAACACTGTGCCTGCACTATCTCATTTGGTATTTTAGCAGCCTCATAAGACAAGTACTATCAAAATACCATTACACAAGGAGGCTAGTATCTTGTGGAACATGATTGGGAAGGGTGGGAATAGACACATGTCTAGTTTTTCTCATTCCAGGCCTTTCTTTCTTATTAGAGTTTTATACTGTGCTTCATGGGAGACCATGGTTTTGTTCAGTTTGTAGGCTGGACAGTTGGGCAACTGTGCCAAGGCTGTATGCTTACAGATTGTTTATGGGTTTGTCAGCAACATTTCAAATTAAAAACATATAAAGGGTTCAATACATTTTTTTCTATAGGTGAATTCTCTGGGTTGCTTTTGTTCTTGCTTTGTTGAGATGGTCTCACTGTGGAGCCCAGGCTGCCTTGGAACTCTGATCCTTCTGCCTGAGCCTCTGAGTGCTGGGTTACAAGTGTGCAGCATACCCCAGCTTTGGAAGTCTGTTCTTTGAGGCAGATTAACAGGTACAGAATTATTATGAACACGCAGCTAGAATGCAGACCATAGTTGGCCATTCAAATTAGACTTGAGAGCAGAAAATGGCAGTACAGGGTCCATGTTCCTACTTAAGTATTTTGCAAAAATATAACAGGAGGAAAACCTCCTGTAAGAAAAGTTAGTTTCTAATTTAGGTGTCTTTGTTATATTCCCCATTTCAACTGTTCCTTTAGCTCAACATTCAAGGGGAAGAGCTGATGGCTATCTTGGGAGCACTATGTGCTTGAGGAGACTCCTCACAGCCTAAGTGTTCCAGGTTCAGGATTTTTTTTCCTTCCACACATCTTGTCCCTTTCACTGAAGTGATAAACAGCAGAGAGAGCAGTTAAGACAAAGGGAGAAGCTGCCATAACTCCAGGAGGGCGGGATGTCTTGTGGGAAATTGGCCTGGATGTGCCAGGAAAAGAGAGGAGGCTATTGTACCTACAGTGCAGAGGGTAAAGGGCGGTGGCCCCAGATAAAACTGGGGAGCTTGGCAGGATGCTCTCTACAGAGTGCAGTAGGCCCAGCCAACAATTCACAACAGAACTGGTGAGTCATGAAAGGCAGGAGACTTCCCTGTGATCTGACATAGAGTCTCCCTCTAGTTTCCCCCCAGAATCAAAGGGATGGGTCTTTGATTTGGGCAGGGTCTCTAGTAGTTTAGGTTGGTATTTAGTCCTCAGAGGCATGCTGTTTAGCTATTCTTACAGTGGCAAGCCTGTATTTCTAAGTAGCCTGGTAGTGATATCTCCAGTATCATGTATAGATACATACATGTGGATATTATAAATCCTATGGCAAAGTTGGACTATCATTAGGGAGCTTTCCCTGACATGTAAGCTATCAGCTAACAACACAGAACTGAACAAACCCCTGTGTGTTCAGTGACTGAGATGTCTTCATTTGCTTTCACAAGTATCAGAATCAACTCCAGTCCAAAACATCTTCAAGTCTTTGTATTTCATGCTGCACCTCTGCAAGCATTTATGAAAGTAGCTGCAGGAGATAGAGTTAAATGAAGCAGAATTGTTATTATTGAGAAGTTTACAGTCTAATAATGAAGGAAGGATTTGGAGGCAAGTATTCTGCCTAAAGAGGCCAGGTGCTACATCAGACCAACTCAACTTTGCCTACGGGAGGAAACTGTGTGAGTTGTGTTCAGTGAAGACAATGGTGATAGTGATCACTCTTAGGCACTGTGTTAGTGATTTACAATGGTTTACACAGTAGCAACCTCAGACTAGCTCAAGGCTCCTCCCTTTAGCTCACCCTTTAGCAGTCATTAAAATCAATATTTATCATCTTAGTATTTCCAATTTTCCCCAACATTAATATTTTAGACTTATTTATTTTATGGGTGTTTTGCCTACATATATATCTGTGCCCCACATGAATGACTACTGCCCACTTAGGCCAGAGGAAGGTGTCGGTCCTCTGGAGCCAAAGTTATGGATGGTTGTGAGCCACCATGTGGGTGCTAGAGATGGCATCCAGGCCCTCTGCAAGAATAAGGGCTTAAAACACTGAGCCATCTTTCCATCCCCATTTCTCTTCAGCATTGATACTGCTTTAGAGTCTTAGTTCATGTTTTTAAATGCCACATTTCAACATTCATTGACTGAGTTTTCTTGGCTTCAAGTTTTAAAAATTTAGCATGCTATTGCTCCCAAAGTGATCTAAAGATGAAAATCTGGTCATGTTGCTTCTTGACCCAAAACCTTTCATTTCTGGTTCTCAGAATGGCTAAGATCAAAAACTCAGGTGACAGCAGATGTTGGTGAGGATGTGGAGAAAGAGGAACACTCTTCCATTGCTGGTGGGATTGTAAGCTGATACAACCTCTCTGGAAATCAGTTTGGCAGACCCTCAGAAAAATGAACATAATACTACCTGAGGACCCAGCTATTCCACTCCTGGGCATATACCCAGAAGATACTCCAACATGTAATAAAGACATATACTCTACTATGTTCATCGCAGCCATATTTATAATAGCCAGAAGCTGGAAACAACCCAGATGTCCCTCAACAGAGGAATGGATACAGAAAATGTAGTACATTTACACAATGAAATACTACTCAGCTGTTAAAAACAATGACTTCATGAAATTCACAGGCAAATAGATGGAACTTGAAAATATCATCCTGAGCAAGGTAACACAGTCACAAAAGAATGAACATGGTATGTACTCACTGATAAGTAGTTATTAGCCCAAAGTTTGGAATACCCAACAGTCATTTCACAGCAACCATTGGGCCAAGCGTGAGGTCCCAGATGGAAGAGTTGGAGAAGGGACTGAAGGAGCTGAGGGAGTTTGCAGCCCCATGGAGGGAGCAACAGTGTCAACTGGCCTGACCTGATGCTCCTGGAGACTGGCTCACCAACCAAAGAATACACATGGAGGGACCCATGGTGCTGGCCACATATGTGGCAGAGGATGGTCTTGTTATGCATCAGGGGGAGGAAAAGCCCTTGGGCCTGAGGGTGTTAGATGCCCCAGTACAGGAGAATGCCAAGGAGGGAAGATGAGAGTGGGTGGGTGGGTGGGTGAATACCCCCATAGAGGCAGGGGATGGGGGAGGGGATGGGGAGGTTCCAAAAGGGAGATCTGGAAAGGAGGAAACATTTGAAATGTAAATAAAGTATCAAAAAATTAAAAAAAAACTTTAATAGGGAAACAAGTGGACCAAGGTTTTGTTTTTGTTGTTAGTCGGTTTTGTTGTTTCTTGTTTCGTTGTTTGTTTTTAATGAAAATTGTCTCTGGCCAGATCTTTTTCACCATATTTCATCCTCTATCAAGCACCTACACTCTGCCTTATATGATTTATTATTTTATACTTTGGTATTTTGGCTTATGTTATTGGTTCTCTAGTCAGAAATGCTAGCCTACGCTCTCTACTATGGCGGTTCCCCTGGTAAGGAAAGCTCTTAGTCGCAAGCTGCAGATTCTGTGTACCCCTTTGCAAAGTGGTGGTCCAAATGAAGCTAAAACAATGGCAAATAAGAAGTTTCCCGTGTTAAACACCAATAGTAAAAGACAGCCCTCATAATTAATATTAAATGTTTCCAAGTAAGGAACATTGAAGACAGCAGTATTTAACAAGGATAAATGGATCACCTTAACAAGAGAGGTGATAAATGCAAATTCCTAAATTTGAATAAACTTACACAACAATTTATAAAACACAGGAGAAATTGTTACACCTAAAGAGATGACAGTGGTCTGTAGTTAGAGGTGGGACCTTTAATCTTCTGTACTTGGAAATTGGAAACATAAAACATTGAAGTGAAGTCAGTACCTTCTAGAGAACCACACAGCGAAGTAGCCAAGCCAAACTGAAGATTTTAGAGCATTCCAGCAACAATGGAGTTGGAGCACTGACCAAGAGGAACCACATTCTGGGACACAAAACAAACCTTAACAAGTTTAAAATAGCTAAAGCATTCAATTCATGTTTCCTAATCACACCGGCACTGAACTAGAAATCATTTACACAAATAGGTCTGAAAAATCCCTGGCATTTTGAAATCCAAACACATTTCTAAATTCACAAGGTAAAGGGGAATTTTGAATTAAATGCAAAATAAAATTCAACATTTCAAAATTTATGTGTGGAACAAAAGGAATTCTCCCTTTATCTATTAATAAATTTTTGAAATTAAAATAGAATTACATCATTTTTCCCTTCTCCCATATAGATATGCAATACACACACACATAAATATAAACACACACATCCTGCTCAGTCTATATAATGTTACTTGTAAGTATATGATTTCAGGACTGATGGCTTGGTGGTGGACAATTGGGAAGCTTCTCGTGAAGAAAGACTATTTTTCTTACTCTCTGCACTCCTTAGTTGCTGGTAATTCTTTGTCTATAGGTAAGGACTCATGAGATTCTTCTTCCATGTTAGGATGTTAGTTGCTGTCATCCTTGTTCAGGTCTTGTTTAGGCTGTGATGTTCACATATAGCATTATAAGATTATATTAAAGAAATGCTGCCAATTACTATCATGTTTCTCTAGGGGAAAAAAAAATCAGATGAAGTTTAAACCAAACATAAGGGTGTGAGGAAACACAAAAAAACTAAAACAATGTTGAGCAAGTCACAAATACTGACAAAGATGTGGAGAAAACAGGACTCTTAGATACTGGTGGTGGGAAGGCAGCTTAGTAGACCCACTGGGGAAGCCAGTGTGGAGAAGTCTCAAAACCACAACTACAAAACCATGTGACCCAGGCAGCTCATCTTGTGTATGTAGTTTGCTTTCTATCATTGAGAGAAAACACCATGACCCAAAATAACTTAAGGAGGAAAGGGTTTATTTCATCTTACAGTTTGTACTCCATCATCCAGGGTAGTCAGAACAGGAACTCAAGGCAGGAACTTGGAGTTAGGAACTGATGCAGAAACCATGGAAGAATGCTGCTTACTGACTTGCTCCTGATGGCTTGCTCAGCCTACTTTATAAGTCAGGACCACCTGACCACAGGTAGCACCATGCACAATAGATGGGCCCTTCCACATGAATCAGTAATCAAGAATATGCCCACATGGGCTTGCCCACAAGCCAGTCTTCTAGGAGCATCTTCTCAGTTAATGGTCTCTCTTCCCAAATGAATCTAGCCTGTCAAAAGTAGCCAGCATAATACCTAAGTAAATGAAGTTAGTATAGTCTTTTTGTATACTTATTCTATATACTATATATATACATGATATATATACAATATATACTATATACTTATATTCTTAATACTGATGTTTACTGCAGTAGCAGTATTCACAGTGACTAAGATACTAAGTCATCCTAGTTGTCCATCAACAGATGAGTAGAAGAATAATTTGTAAAACACACACACACACACACACACACACACACACACACACACTATGATGGAGTATTCACCCATAAATAATAAAACCTTGTCATGTGTAGCAAAATGAATGGGGTTAATAATGACCATCATGTTAAGTGGAATAAGCCAATCATAGACAGACAAATATTGGAAAAAAATCTAAAATCTGTGACACAACAATTAGCATTATTTACTTAGCCACTTAAAGTAATTATGATGGTCAATTGTATTGTATGTGCTTTTTACTATAGTTTTAAAAAGCAGTGATTTTACTATATTTAAATTGTATCTGAATAAACATAACTTTAAGAAATAATCAGCATTCATATATTTACCTGACTGTCTTTCATTGTACTATGGTTTTGTAAGTTTTCTTATCAAATAGTTGAGCTTAGGGCTAGAGATAAAGCTCAGCTTGCCTAGCATGCACCAGGCCCTGAATCTGATCTTTAGCAGTGTGGGTTGGGGGTGGGTGGAGACTAAGTCTACTTTTCCACTCTGGATCTATGTTCAGCTGTGAGCTTCAGTAAAAGAAGAAAGTTTCAGAAGCAACGGCGTATCAATGTCTAGCTTATGCTTCAAGAAAGCTTTCCTATTTCCATTCATTCTTGGATTTCTGATCCTGCCACAATAAACGGAGCTGACTTGCTAGAGAATGAGAGATTCGTGGTTCCATCTATCTTGATGTTCATGTCTGAAGCTGGGTTATATGAACAACTTGTGTTTTACTATGGATACAGGAGGCCAGTTGAGATTAGAATGACTTGGGGAACCTGGAATTGTTCAAAGTAGAAAACTAAGATCTATAAATTAAGATATACTCTCAAAAGCGCACGTGTCAACTTGCTATGATGTGGAGGAACTATGGAGATGCAGTTCAGTATTTGTTATAGGCAAGGGTGTCTCATGGATAAAGGAACCTCTGGATTATATTTTCAAAGATGAATAGGAGTAAACCTTTTCTTATTTTATTTATATTTATTTTAAAGCATTTTAAAAAGAAAATGCTAGAGACTGTTATACCCCCAGTCTGAGTATTTTTCTTATTTCTTCTTCTTATCCTAAAGATCCATCCGCCCAGTTACAGTACATGTTAGGCAAGCACTCTCCCGCCAAACTACATCCGCTACTTAGAGCTTTCTTTCTTTCTTTCTTTCTTTTTCTTTGTTTTTCCTTCTTTCTTTTTCTTTGTTTTTCCTTCCTTCTTTCCTTCCTTCCTTTTCCTCACCTCCCCCAAACACCTCTCTCTCTCCTCTCTCTCTCTCTCTCTCTCTCTCTCTCTCTCTCTCTCTCTCTCTCTCTCACATTACTGGGGAGTTGAACCAAAGGCCACTATGAACACAGTAAGAGTTCTGCCACTGAGATGTGTCTCGTTCCTCCTCCTCCTCCTCCTCTTCCTCCTCCTCCTTCTCTTCCTCTTCCTCCTTCTTTTCCTCCTCTTCCAAAGATTTTATTTTCAAAGAGGATCTCACTAATCTTCCAAGGCTGGCCTTGAGTTCACTGTGCAGTCCAGGCATACCTTGAAGTTGTGTTACTCCTGCCTCAGTCTCCAGAGCAGCAGGAATCACAGGCCTGCTCCATGAAGCCTGGATAGTTTTTGAAGTTTTCTGTCTCCTAATGGTTGAGGGTCATTCTGATCTCTCTTTGCTTGAACAACACAGATTCATCTGAATGAAATCACTAGGCTTCTGCCTTAAAAGACATAATTGTATCTGAGAAGTTGCCACCTGTGCCTAGCAGGAGGACAAAAAATGGTATGTGAACTGGTGATTTATGGCCCACAGGGTACCAAAGCAAAGAACTTTGGAACCTCTTTCTGCCTGTACCACCCTCTGGCATTTAATCACACAATGCTTAGTTTTGTTCTTCAGCTTTTCCTGTTATGATGCAGTCACTGGCTTGTGTAATTATGAGCTTCAAAAGCAAAGAACGCATCATCTATTTTTGTGTCTCTTCTTACAAGAATTTAGTATAGCACTTATAGGACTTACTGGTTAGATGCTTAAGACAAAGAAAGGGATTAATGAAAAAGAAAGAGAAAGAAAAGGAAGGGAAAGTGTTCACAATCACTGACAGGGTTTCAGGAAAGCAATCTGGAGGGTCGGGTATTTTCCATAGCCATGCCCCAGAGTGGGTGTTGCCACTTTAGCTGCCCTGGTCTGGCTGAAGGCCAGGACTTGATTATTGATGGCCCTTCCTTTGCTGCTAGTCGCTGTTAAGTACTGCAGATTTACAGAAAGCTTCATGCAGGTCTGTAAGAAGCCAGAGGTGATAACACCAAGGCTCAGATCCACTGACCAGCAGAATGCAGAATGCCCAGGTTATGCTCCAGGTTGTAGACACCCGATCTGACTACTCAAGACCTGTTGTAGGCAAGGTTCACTTGGATTCACTCTATTTGCCAGCAGATGTTTTAAATCCATCTACTACCAAAGCTCAACTGTTACAAGGACTCCCCTTTAGCTCCTTTTCATATATATGCCCATTACTTTAGGTAGTGGTTCTCAGTCTTCCTAATGCTGCAACCCTTTAATACAGTTCCTCATACTGCAGTGACTCTAAACCATAACATTATTTTGTTGCTACTTCATGACTAATTTTGCTACTGTGAAAGAGTCGGTTGACCCCAGGGGCACCTTGACCCACATGTTGAGAACTACCGCTTTAGAAAGTACTGGGGTTGTAGAAGAACATGAAGACTAGAGTAACAGTGGTCAGTTTTGGTTCGTTACACCACAGAAACAGTCACTTTAAAGTTCGGTATGTTTGTTATGTATATGTGATTATGGAAACACTTCAACCTGTTCTATCCAGGTCTTTCTGTAATCACCATACCTAACATCTTCACCACTCCATACCCATCAGCCTCACCTTGTATTCTAGCATTTGGACATTTACCCTGTGCCAAGATAGGCATCCATTCTTTTGCCACTCATACTGTTTCCTAGTTTTGATTATTATCAACAATGCTCCTAGACCATAAATTTTGGAGCATGTTTTTTATTTTTGTTTGGTAAATATCATAAAACAATTCAGTGGTGCTGGTGGTGGCAGATAGCCATAAAGTGTCTTTATTCAATATGTATTTGGTACAAATTATTATTTCTTCCCATTTCAAAGATATAGCATCTGAAGTTGAGAGTCCTGAATTCAACCCTCCACATCACCAGATAGTATATTACTGACTCAACAAATAATACATGGCTTTGTCTGGCTTCAAAGCCCTGTTCTTGACATAAGCATATGAGTAACAATGGTAGCACCTTAATTTTTATCACTTCACTAAACATTTATATAAGACCTACTATGAAGGGAGATAGATGGGTAAAAGGTGGGGTCATGGGAATAGGAAAATGGTGGAAGGGAGAAGGAGAATTAACAAAAGCTAATTATGTTTGAAAATGCCATAATGAAACCTAATTTACAAAAGAGCCACTATATGACCTGCACTGTATGTGCTAAGTCTTGGAGATTTAGTGGTGAAGAAATTAGATCTGTTCCCAATCTCATGGAGGATATAGTCAGTCAGAGAGCAGAGGAGGACATACATACAAAAGATAGGCATAAGTGTATGATTAGTACCACGAAAGATATGAAGGGGTATAGAGGAAATGGGTGGGGAGACCTAATTTAGTTTGAGTGGTTGTCAAAAACCCTTTAGAAGCTGAGAAATAGAAGACAGCTAGCAAGGTGAGGGCAGGGTCTCAACCTTTCCAGTGGATGGAGAGGCTTAGGGTACAGTTGATTCCCATGTCCACAACAAGGCTCTTCAGAGAGTAGAGATGCACTAATGATGGCCACAGTCAGCTTTCTGAAGAAGGTTTCTGAGCATGTCCCAAGCACCCTACACTATGCATCGGAAAACAGCTTGTCCAGAGATGGAAGTGGCAAACTCAGCAAGACAACCCATTTCAAAACTTCCAAACCTGTTGCCCATCAACTCTCCAGACTTATTGGCTCGGAGTATGTTGGGAAGCTCTCATTATTGTTTTTTGATTGGTTCTCTACATTCTGAGATCCAAGGAACAGATATCCCAAGTAGAGGATCGTGAAATGTCTGCTCAAGATTAAGTTCATTTTATACCTGTAAGTTATACCACATTCTAAAGACGCTGATGTCCCAGAGAAAATTTGCTCAGGCTTTTGACCAGCTGCAAACGAAACCTAGGAGCATTTAGGAAAAATTAAGTTGCAGACCTTTCTGGGTGATAATGGAGAGAAACAAATGGGATTATTCTTACAGAGTCTGGAAGGTTAAAAAGTAAGCCACACCATTCTCCTGGATAATGGAGAATTAAGCATCGGCATCTTGCCTGGGCTGCAGAGGGAAGACTGAGGAGAGACCAATCTTTCCGGGAAATGGAGGAGGAAAGAATTTGACTAGTATTTGGAGGTTATCTTACTAGACAGTAGGGTAAAGGAAGCTGAGCTGCTTTCTAGAGTAAACCACCCCAGTAGATGCTGCAAGGCTGTACTTTCATCTCAAGAGAAAGTCAACAGGGCCACGTGTGGCAGAACATGCCCATGATGTAAGCACTTAGGATGAGGCAGAAAGATCTTGAATCCCAGTCCAGCTTAGTCTGCATAACAAGACCTTTACTCAAACAAAAATTAGCAAAGCAAGCAAACAAATAAATATAAAAAAGAAGAAAGGACTAGCTGCCTGGGGAGATTGTGAGCAGTCTCCGGAGACTTCCTGGGTGGCTATCTAGCACAATGGGCATTGTGTCTGAGAAGGTAGGTGCTTGGTTATTGTTTCACAGGCCTTCCATTCCTGCTCTATATGGCTTGAGGCCAGTGGACTTCACAAAGTCTCAGCTTCCAGGTTCTTACACGAGCACATTAGTCACATGTAGTAAGTAGCTTGTGCCAATAATTCTGGCACTTGAAAAACCAAGACAGTAGGATTGCCACAAGCCTCAGTCCAGCCTGGGTACTGTGTCACTCTGTCTCATCCCTAACCCAGTCCTACCCAACATCAAACAGATAAACAATAAAAAACTCAGGCCCTGGGCTATCTCTGTGACACTGGTACTGAGTAAAAATCATCCAGATTAAAGAATCTGGGAGATCAGTCTGGGGATACCGGAAGTGAAACCATTTATTTAATAATTCTTGTCCTCATGAGATGATGGATCCAGATGAGAAATTGTAAAAATTTTAGTCTTTATAATAGAAGAAACAGGTGGTCTCTTTAGGTTCCATCTCCCCACTATTGGACATTTCTGCTAAGGTCATTCCCCATTGAATCCTGGGAGCCTCTCACATCCTAGGTCTCTGGGACTTTAGAAGTTCCCCTTGCTCCCCACCCCTGGCGGCTGCATAGTTCCATTCATTCTCTTGGCCCTTTGGGCTTCTCTCCTGATTTCCCCCATACTTGATCCTGCTCTTTCCTCTCCTCCTCCTCCCTTCCACCCATGTCTCTCCCTCTCCCCCTGCTTTCTGTGATTATTTTCTTCCCCCTTCTAAGTGGGATTGAAGCACAAAGACCTTCCTTCTTGTTAAACTTTATACGGTCTGTGAGTTGTATTCTGGGTATTCTGTACTTTTTGGCTAATATCCACTTACCAGTGAGTACACCTCGCTCGGAATGACATTTTCTAGTTCCATCCATTTGCCTGCAAAATTCATGATGTCCTCATTTTTAATAGCTGAATAGTATTCCATTGTGTAAATAAACCACATTTTCTGTATCCATTCTTCAGTTAAGGGAAATGTGGGTTGTTTCCAGCTTCTGGCTATTATAAATAAGACTGCTATGAACATAGTGGAGCACATATCCTTGTGCTATGGTGGGGCATCTTTTGTGTATACATCCAGGAGTGGTATAGCTGGGTCTTCAGGCAGAACTATTTACAAATTTCCAAGGAACCACCAGATTGATTTTTAGATAGACAGGGCCCCCAGTGGGGGGATGGGGCCACCCACCTATGTTCAAAATTTGTGCTTCAGAATTGTTCCTCTAAAAGAAATGCAGGGACAAAAATGAGCAGAGACTGAAGGAAAGGTCATCCAGTAAATGGCCCAACTTGGGGTCCATCCCATGGGCAGGCACCAAACTCTGACACTATTATTGATGCCATGGTGTGCTTGCAGACAGAAGCCTAACATGACTGTCCTCTGAGAGGATCTACCAGCAGCTGATTGAGACAGATGCAGATATAGCCAACCATTGGATTGCGGTCCAGGATCCCTAAGGAAGAATTAGGGGAAGGTTTGAAGGAGCTGCATGGGATGGCAACCCCCATTGGAAGAACAACAGTGTCAACCAACCCTCAGAACTCCCAGAGACTAAGCCACCAACCAAAGAGCATACATGGGCTGGTTTGTGGCCCCCAGCACATATATAGCAGAGGACTGCCTTGTCTGGTCTCAGTGGGAGAGGACATGCCTAATCCTCCAGACACTTGATGCCCCAAGGAGGGGGGACAATGGAGGGGACAAGATGGGGGTTGGTGGGAAGATGAAGGGGTGGGGATCAGGGTTAGGGTTAAGGTTAGGGTTAGGGTTAGGGGGTTAGGGTTAGGGTTAGGGTTAGGGTTAGGGTTAGGGTTAGGGATGGGTGAGTGGGTGGGTAAGTCAGGGAATGGGTGAGTTGGTGCTAGAGCACTTTCTCAGATGCCAAGGGGAAGATGGAAGGGGTGACAATCTCTGGGAACCCTGAAAGAGGGCAACATTTGGAATGTAAATAAATCATATAATTTAATAACAAAAATTGAAGAAACAGGATGACTTGGGAATGGCTACAGCAGAGCTGAGATTTGAACCTAAAAAGTTTATTCTGAGACTCTTTTCTAATACCAAGCTTAAAACTCTCTCAAGAATTCAAGAGAATGCCTTTTTGGCAGAAGCTCTTTGGACTTAAAGAACATATTGAAAAGATGAAATGAAACTTACTAAGATATAATGAAAATCATGATGCTAGGCACAGTGCCAGATAATTTAACATATTAGTGTGATTGATTGTTTAGATATTTGAGACAGGGCCTCATGAAGTTTAGGATGAATTCACTATATTGTCAAAGATGACCTTGAACTCTTAATCCATTTCCAAACTACTGATGTCATTTGTTTGCACTACTACTGTCTTCCCAGTGTTTAATCTTCTTAAAACACCTGTGCACACACTTGTGCGCACGTCTAGCCTCAGCATCTGTGGAACCAAGGCAGGAAGGTGGGTGTTTGCAGGCTGCATATAACATCTAAGTTTTGGGTCAGTCAGGGCTGCATAATGGAACACTGTCTTAAACACAAAAACAAAACTCAGGAAGGAGATATTATTGCCATTTAAAAGTCGCCGAATCTGATAACAGGTATCATATAGTCTTACATCTGAGCCAGTTTCTGCCATGCACTCCTCAGGTTGGAAGCATCATGGGCGCTCAAGATCAACCCTGAAATGATAAAACCTAGAACAGAAACAAAGACTAGCAGCATTGTGTCTCTTCTTATGGCTCGTGGGAGAGGGGCAATCCTTTCATCATGCAAAGTCAGATGTCTAGTGGAATGCTTGCTTCTTTCATACTGAAAGCAAATAATCACCTGGATAAAGTTCAGGTGCCTGAGCTTGCTGGCGAATTCATTATTTATTATTCTCTCTGCTCCTGTAGGCACAATCACTGTTGTTGGATCTTTATAGAGATGGTTTATATCTTTGTTGCTTATAATTTTTACGTATGTGTGTATACATTTAGGTCACATGTGAGGTACACATTTTTAGATGTCTGTCTTTCCATCACATTGGCTTTGGATTAAACTCAGTCTTGGCTTTACCTGCTGAGGCATCTCACCTACCTGATTATTTAAAATCTCTGGAATAATCCAGGAGTGTGGTTTATGATTGTAGCGTCAACACTCAGGAGGCTGAGGAAGCACTGTAGAGCAAGTCACTCTCTCAAAAAGTACCTCCCCAATAATTTTGTATATAATTTGCATCTGAAATTCTGTTTGCCATTAACTATGGAATTATTCACATTACTAAAATCTTCCTGTGCCAAGTTCTCCAACAAATTAGATCACCCTCAGATGAAATGCTAATAAAAATTAAAGCTGTAGCCAGTAGCATGCGTATATTTGGGTTCAGGGCCAACAGACAGGCCATCTGGGTGTAAGAAAATAGGCTAATGGCTGTGGAATCTGGTCTCTAGTGGCTCGGCTGAGAGCTGACCTCAGCCATGCTCCCTCAAATTGATTGCCTTCCAGGTTATGATTTCTCATTACAGGAAACTTCTTTGCCCAATTCAAACCCTCTGAGTGAAAAAACACAAACACGAGAGCAAATGCTGCCCGTGCCCCAAAGCCCCTTTTGTCAAGGATCCCAGATGCACCCCAGAGAACTGCTCAGCCTGGAAGGGCTGGTCCTCATCGCATACCATACATAGGTGGAGGGCTTGTTATTCAATTCCTGGCCTATGAGAGGATACCCCTATTGTTCCTGAAAATGCTGACCAGGACCTTACTTGTAACAAAGATCCCTCTGCCCCACAATCCAGTCAAGTCAGGAGCAGGAGCAGGAGCAGGAGCAGGAGAAGATAAGCCTTGGATGAAGGGCAAGATGGATAGGGCTCGCTCTGCCCCAAGCCCTGCTGATACCAAGTGCCTTTAAGATACAGCCTTTCCCATCCTAATCTACAAAGGAAACAGGAAAAAGGAACTTAAAACTCCCTGTGCTCAGACAGAAATGAGACTGTTACCGCCTGCTTCTGTGGTGTTCCTCCTTGCCTCCAACTTGTAAACAAGAGCGAGTAGACCATGCGAGTGGGAATTCGCAAAGTTGTGGGCTTTTGAAAGGTTCCCAGGGACCTCATGTTCATCTGTGGACGCTGGATGGGGAGATCTAGGGAAATATGGACTCTTTAGCCGGCTTAGTTCTCTGTGGAGTCAGCTTGCTCCTTTATGGTAAGTTTTGACTTGATGTTTATTTTGTGTGTGTGTGTCGTGTTTTAAAAACAGTGACTTCTCGCCTTTCTCTCACGAAACCTTCGATTTGGTGACACTGACACTGTTTTTCTGTGACTCTCCAGTTTACACATGAAAAGGTTTTGAAGTTCAGATTCCCCACAGCACCAGCTGGAGTTTCTAGCCATCTCTTGTAGATAGATGCTGCCTCCTGGGTTGCCACGGCTTCTCCCAGTACTGAGTAAATCACCTTATTTGAAGGGATCTGTTTATTCCGGCGCGTATTCTTTCTTGCCTCTCTTCTGATGTGTTTCTTTATCCTTAACAGCAAAATCGGGTTGTAATTACTTTAAAGAAAGTCTCCTTTTTTTTTTTTTTTTAAATTGGTAGAAACAAAATTCCTACCTAGCAGTGTACAAAATGTCATTGTTAGGTAAAAACAAGATCGCTTTTCTGTAAAAAGCGATCATACATATCTCTATTTCTTTTAATTCCAGTTCTGGGCTTTTGGTCTTTTAGGTAGGGGTCAGGGAAGTTAGGGCTATGCCACTGACTTTAGTTTTTTGATGTTTCACATAGAATAAATCATAAAGATTAGCCCAATCAAGCTAACTAAAACATAGGCAATTACTAAGCTCACTGAACTCAGTACTTTGCACATGTAGTGGCTTCTGTAGAAAGGGCAGCTAGAATGATCTTGGGTTTTGTATGTGAATCACAGACTCTACACAGTGGGGTACCTTGTAACTCACCCAGCCTAGATAAATCATGCTAGGAGAAACATCAGGACCCAAACTGCAGATCACAGTGCATTATCATTGCCACAAGATTCCTGAATTGGTTTGAAAACATTCTAATTATTATGATAAGAATATAATTGACACAGGAGATGAATTTGGGAAATTTTACGAAACTTAATGGTGAAGTTATATATAGTAATAGAATTTGATACAAAGAAATACTTTTGATGTAACTTTTTAAATTTTTTATATGTTTAAATAGTTCACTAAGTATTTAAAAACATTAACCCAGTAAAGTATGATAATTATGTACAATTTCTCATATAGCTCTTCAATTTGATTTCAACAACCAACATATCAGAAATTTAATAATAATATTTGAAGAGCAACACAAATTGCTGGAACAGTATCTAAGATAGTGCCAATTACTTATATAGTAATTTATATTAGTTACAATATATTATAATATTATAACATAATAGCATAATATATTGCTATATATTTGTACTAGTCTTTATATTAATGTGGAGATAGGTTGATGTCTTTGTCATTATGTACTTTTCAATAATTATTAAGGTTCCTCACTTTTGTCTTGCTTTCCACAAGTCACACTGACCAATGATATAGAATATGGGACTGATTTTACACCAGAGATTATATTAATACAAAGTCCAGGTATCTACTTTTGCTCTGATGTAGTTTTAAGTTAAATAAACTAATTAGGATGGTCACATACATATGTGCATGTGCACATACACAGAATTGTTTTAACTTACTTTCTCCTTAAGTGACTTTGTTATGGTTTTTTGCAATGTAAGTTTAGAAAAGTTGTAAATTCATACAAGAAAGTTCTGTTTCAAAACAGTTGTCTCATTGATGCTTGACTTCAGTTCCTTGAAACTGATTTTTGGAAGGAAAGATGACAAGCAGGAGGAGGCCATGTTCTTGTTAGAAAGTAGGAAAGCTTGGTTTCTGCTGAAGGTCTCTGTTGATTCCTAACTTTCATTCTGTATCTAAGACTCCACAAACATGAATGCTTGAGGCTTGGTGACCACAGAAATAGCTTCAAGAGTTCTTTCTTCAAGTCAGACCCAAACAGTATACTTCATTGATGTGGCAGGGGACATAGAGATGATATGTATAGTCTATTTGGTGGCCCGTATTTCTTTTTTGTTGAACAGACATAATGGAAGAATAAAGACTCTGTATTTGCCTCAATAAAGGTTGCTCTGGGTGGCAAAGTAGCCTGCTAATGCATAAACTGGAAGAGGTCTGTGGCTTCCATGACAACTCAAGATTCTGATGCTTGCTCCTTTTCACTTGAGAATTGCCAATTTCAGCTTGCAAACAAGTTCTCATATAACTTAGTAGTGTTACCCTCTCCTTAATTCCCTATCTGCACCAAACCTGGCTGCATGCTCTAAAGAATTGTAAGCACTTAAAAAAATTACCTCTTCTGTTTCAACATGGATGTCCTATATGATTCACACTGATAGGAAGTTTTAAGGTCACACATCTTCAGTTGTCCTTCCTGTCTTGTGTGACATTTTAAACAACTGGATTCAGAGATAGCAGAGATGTTGTCTGGGGTGGCAGAGGAAATTCAATAGTAAGGTCAGGAAAGTGGTCCCAGGAGAACCTTCTCCTTGGACTGGGATCAGGACATCTCTTGGAATTGTTTTCCAAGGGAAGATCTGGCCTTCTTCAGAAACTCTCCTTTCTAACCATTGCTATCGTTAGCACTTCCCTCTCAGCCCTGCTCTGAGAGAACTTCCAGGAAGGGTCTAATTCTTCTGAGACATCTCTCCAGGAGGAAAGGAATTATCCAAGTCCATCTCAAAAGACTGTGCTGTGTCCTCGTAGAGCAGTGGATTTCAACCTTCCTAACAGTGGGACCCTTTAATACAGTTCTTCATGTTGTGGTGACCCCCAGCCATAAAATTATTTTTGTTGCTACTTCATAACTGTAATTTTGCTATTGTTGTGAATTGTAATGTAAATATCTGATATGTGACCCTCAAAGGGGTCATGACTCACAGGTTGAGAACCACTTCTCTAGGGGCTCTGAATTCTTCTGAGGATAACATGTTACTTACAGTTCCACTCTTCAAAAGATAAGTGTGACCAAATGACCTCTGACTCCTAGTAGGAGGTTTTCTAGTTAGCACACAGAACCAGGATTCAAGCAATTTCTTTAATCTGAAAGGTTGGACCCAAAGCAAAAGACATCATTTTAAAAATAGTTAAGTGTCAACTTTGTTATTTGGGTTAAAAAATAGATTATGGACACTCATTGTAGGAGAAAAGTGGTTAGTTTAAAATTCTTGTGAATAATAGGTAGGTTTTGATAAAACCCAAAATTAATAAGAGCTCTGCTTGCATGTAATGTGATGTATAAATTAGGTGCAAGTAAGAAACGATATCACTTCAACATGCTGCTTAGAGTATACCCTTAAACATCCCAGAGAACCTTCACAGCAAACTAGCAGGCAAGATGCAACAGTTTAAAACATGGATGAGGGATTACAAATTTAAGTTTCGATCAAAGCCCAAGGTGGAGAATCACAGCACATTCATCATTCATCTTTTGGGATGAGAATGTTCACTTCTCAGGGTTGCTCTAAGGAGCAAATATGATGCTTCATGTCAAATGTTAGTCAGTAAGAACTCCCTCAATTAAGCCAGTGTAATGAAAGGAGACGTCTGCTACAAGCATCTGCGCAAAGTAACAGTGATACTATCTTTTTCAGCATCTAGGTAAAGCCCTCAGCCTTTGTAGTCTTTTCCTATAATACCTCAACATAGGTGAACCCTTCAAGGTTTTATCCACTCATCCTGGTCATGGTACATATCAAGACCACCTTCAGAGTCTATACATCCTTTTGTCCCAGCCTTGTTCACAGAATCTTACCTTTTTGGAAACAGCAATTTAAAATTTTTTAAAACTTATTTTATTTGTATGGGTGCTTTGGCTGCATCGGTCTATGTACTGTGTGTGTGCCCGATGCCAGTGGAGACCAGAAGAGGTCACCGGATCCCATAGATGGCTGTAAACTGCTATATGGGTGCTGAAACTCTAACCTGGGTCCTTAGGAATGGAAGCCAGTGCTCATAGCAGTGCAACCTTCCTGAGTCAGTGCTTTCTCTTCATGGCTTTCTCCTAGTGCCGTGCAGCCAACCAATGAGTTTGGGGCAAATAAATTTAACTCAATTAGATTTTTAAATCTTTTACAACAGATGCTATTCATTTTCTATTATTATAAGGGCACATGTTTGACTTGTGGTGATTTTTAAAAACTGAATAGTTTAGCAGTTTTTGTGGTAAGGAACAATTAGTACAGGGGGGGAAAAGGAATGTTGTCGAAAGGGTTGAAGCCACATTGAAGTAATATTTATAGTGGATGAATTCTCATACAATGAAAATAATAGTCATTGTTATCTTAAAAGGTAAATTTTTAAGTAAAAATAACATTTCTTTCTTTGGGCATCAAAAATAAACAGTAAACTCAAAGGAATGTTTAGCTAGATTTTTCCTTAGTATTAGGCATTTTATAATTGTTGAATACTTCCTATAACATACGTAGATGTTTAATTCAATAGACATTTAATGAATTTGTATGTCTTTGATTTCAATCAGTGGTGACTTATTGGAGAGGCACTTTGGGTCATGTACAGTACTAGAAACTAAGAATATAAACAAAGATGGCCCATTCCCCTTCTTCACACCACTCATGTTTTAAAGGATCTGGCTGATGAATTGTAGGATTTTGTGATAAATGATATAATTGTAATTTATGCAAAATAAAAACATTTACAGGCATGACAGAAATATTTGTTAGATCCAGTGATACAAAATGAGATTACAACATCTAGATTCTACATAAATGTTTCTGTTTGGGGTTTTGCTTTGCTGAGGATCAAATGCAGGGACTCATGCATGTTAGGTAAGCTCTCTATTAGTGAGCTGAATTTACAACATGTGGAGGCACACATGTTTTATACTAGCCTTCAGGAGGTGGAGGCAGGAGGATTAGGAGTTCAAAACCAGACGGGATTGCATAAGGCATTTAAGTCTAGCCTGAGCTACACAGAGAGACCCTGTTTCAACAGCCAATGGCTGGAGATACAGCTCAGTAGCAGAGTATGTGCTTAGAGTGGGGTTGTTTTGCAGCATTATAAAAAATTAAAATGAGAATTAAATGTACAGTAATTAAATTTAATTAAAAGTCTAACCACTATAATGACTTCACTGACTGCTTATTTCAAAATACGAAAGTGACATTGGGAAATTTTCAGGTTGAATTTTTCATTTCAAGAGCTCCTAAACAATCACAAATATTTTAAAAAATATTTATGAGTTATGAAGAACCATTTTTTTGATACAGGGTCTCAGAAAACCTTGGACTGGTTTATAACTCTTAGTAGTCAAGCTGGCTGTGAACTTGAGATTCTCCTGTCTCTACCTCCAAGGTGCTGAGACTGCGGGCACGAGCTACCCTGTCTGGCCTACATGATGTTAAAACTGAGAAGAAAAAGGAAAAGAGAAACAAAGACCTTCCATTGGGGAAGCAACCCAAAAGACTGTTGGGAATATGAAACTGCAGGAAATGGAGTAGACTTGGATTTAAAGTATTAAATTAAGGTTAGGCTCTGACTAGGAAGGGCCTTGGAGACCATTTTAAATTGGTTGTACTTTGCTCTTAGTATGTTGCAATTTAGCAGGGTATTAGTCCTATTATATCACATCTGACTTCAGCTCAGGGAGAATCACTGTATTAATGTGGAGTATGGGTTAAAGTGGTAGGGACTGTAGGCTGGACCTAGTATCGCTTCTCAACTTTCTTGGCAAGAGGGCTGCAGGGGGGACCAGGAAGTTTGAAACAGTCTTAGAAGAAAATGCAGGGTTAGTGAATGGTTGCATAATGGGGAGAGGAGCAGTATCCTGGTTTGCATAGAGCCAGAGCCATTCCAAGTACTGGGAAACATGGTGGAAGGGCAGGGATAGAGCAAATGATGGTTCTGTATGTGCAGATGTTGAGACTGCATTTAAAGGGAAATGCTGGGCAAAATTTGGTTTTTGAGATCTGAAACTCAAAAGAAAGGAATTAGGCAAATGACTGACACATCTTGATAACCAAGGATTTTCTTCTTTTGAAGAGTTAGCAGTCAGGGGATGGTAGATACTGCAAAACCAATCCATACTTTCTTGAGATTTTTAGACAGTTGGTGTTAGCCACAGAGAGAGTTTTAAGGTGGAGGAGACTAAGATGCAGGCACCAGGGTGACAGGCTCCAGGCCTGTAGCATTAACAGAGGAGATTCTTTCCATGGTTTAGCTGCATCGGCTAAACCAGATCTGGGAGGGGCCAGGAGATCAGCTGGCAGCACTCCCAGCCTCCAGGAAAGGCCACATCTAAAGTCGCCTCCCTTATTTCTGGAATTTTAAACTGATAACCCAATTCCACCAGCCTGACCAGGCTCTTCCTTAGCTCACATCACAATCACAGAAGGATTTTTTAAGATGGAGCCATACTTGCTTCCCTTTATACCTACCTCCAAGACCTAGTTTATAAACTTTTATTTACTACCCCCTTCTGTGTGTGTGTGTGTGTGTGTGTGTGTGTGTGTGTGTGTGTGTGATACATATGGATGTCAGAGTTTGGTTCTCTCCTTCCACAGTGTAGATCTTAGAGATGGAACTCGGATCGTCAGGCTTGTGAGCAAGCACCTTGCTGCCTGCTGTTTCTTCAGCAGTCTGACCGTGTTCCTTCCCCCAAGGCTGTGGAAATAGGACTGAAGATCAGAATCTGCCACATGGGCAGAATTTTTACTCTTTGGCACAATTTGCTGCTGCTGGGGAATGAATTCCCATGGGGTCATGGGTGACATGGTGTGGAAGTGACAGAAATGGAGACATTTATGGATCAATCACAGGAGTTGGTGAGGCTGAAGGATGTTGTGGGTAGCTGCTGTTTGCTCCCTGCTTGTCACAGCCTCTTGTTCAGGGCTTGACCAGGGAGGTGTGTGTGTGGGGTGTGTGTGTGTGTGTGTGTGTGGTGTGTGTGTGGGGTGTGTGTGTGTGTGTGTGTGGTGTGTGTGTGTATGTGTGGTGTGTGGTGTGTGTGTGTGTGTATGTGTGTTGTGTGTTGTGTGTGTGTGTATGTGTGGTGTGTGTTGTGTGTGTGTGGTGTGTGTTGTGTGTGTGTGTGGTGTGTGTGTGTGGTCACACCCATCTCAGCAGATCTGTCAGCTTTCCCGCTTTTGTTGGAGGGTGATATCATGCTTCCTGGGGGGAGCTCTGGAAGACAATGAGCAGCCACTTTCCTCTAGATACAATGGGCGGAGTCAGGAAGGTAGTATTGACATTGCTGGGGCCTAGGAGCTACTCACTGCTCTGTGGCCATCAGATGGTGAACCAGTGTAACCTTGGCACACAGGCCTGGCTTGTACAAGGCGTCTGGCTGCAGGGCCAAAGAGGACTCCACCCTAGGGACGGGAGTACTTCAGACATCTGGGAGTCTGGGATGGGATTTAAAGTCATATCCCTATATCAAAAACAACCCAAAACGAACAGCAACAACAACAAAACAATCCCCAAAATAAAATAATAATTGTACCAGGAATAACAAAGATCAAACACCTATGTGCCAAGTCTTTTAATAGAACTCTCAACAATTCTGTCTAGTAGGTGTTAGTATTTACTTTTTAAGGTCCAAGGTAACCAAGGCTCACATGGTTAAATCACTTGCCCAAAGCTAAAATGTGTGGTAGGCATCAAATATTTGGAACTTCCTAACATATCTACATTCAAAAGATGCCATCCCTTCTCACTGTGACTCTGATAGGACTGTCATTCACTGGACACAGAATGTCCTTTCCACGGAAGGACAGCAGATGGTTTACGAGGAGGATGCACAATCCAACAAGAATTTAGAATCAGCCTGGGACTTTTAATATAAGATGTAAGATGTAAGATCTCCCCCAAGGTCAGAGTCCCTGGCCACTTAGGGAAGCTGGTGTTTAGAAGAGAACTAGGTTGATAGATGAACAGAACTGTAACAGGCACAGATGTTATTTAACAGGGGTCCAATGCCGTGGGACCAGAGATCCATCCCTGTACCCTATAATTACACAGACTTCATTATTTGTTTGGACTGCTTTGACCTGGTTTCTGTCTTCTGAAAGTGAAGCATTCTGAATGATCGCATGCCTTTGGGGAAATGGTGGAAAACAAGATTTAAGCAAAGAATGACCTGAACACACAAACTTTAAAACATGTCTCTTGGCTGCTGACTAGGTGACTTCAGGTTGCACCCTCAAAAGCAAGGACAACATGTGCTTTGGGGCAAGGGTTTTTAAAGCACAACTGCTTAGCAGTACTTGCTACAGTGTCAGTATGTGATAAGCATTTTATTTACATGATGGGATGGTCTTAACTGCTTTTCGTACAAAGCTTGACCCTCTTAGGCTGCCCGATGCTGGTGTGTTCAGTGCAGACCTCCATTCCTGAGCTAATCTGTTTATGTATGTGTGGGGCTGACTCTGGCTTCTTTGACTGCTTAAGAACATCTTTGTATCAGGAAGGAGAGAAGGGCTTAATGCTCTGGGTTCTTGGGCTTCTGTTAAAAAGCTGGGTTGTCTGGTGGAGAAATTCCTTGCTTGTAACTCATCCAGCCAGCAAGGTGGAGCCCTGTACTTTTCCCCAACCAATTCCTAACTTCATCTTGCCTCTGGGTCTTGACTTAGCAGAGACTCTAAGATGACTTGTCACTTGTAAGTACCCTCATTTTATTTATCCCAAGCCTGTTGCTGTCTAATTGACAGCTCATCGAATGAAGCAGAAGCTGCCACACTTATTTTTTCGACTTGTGGGGGTTTGCTGTAGAACCTTACATATGCAGGTCCAGCATGTAACCACTGGACTCTACACCCTTGATAGACTGCATCAAGTGTGATTAAGCTTGTTATTATGTTGCAATGCTGCATGCTCCATACTTATGAGCTCTGCTCACAATTCACTACTTCTTTCTCCTAATCCCCACCCCCATCCCTTCTCTCAATCTCTGTTCTTTGTGTCTTTACCTCCTGCATCTGAAAAACAGTTATTACTCTTCTCAGGTTGGTTTAATCCTCCAATTTTCAAATTCAGGCCTCCAATGTCAGAATCAAAGAGGGAGAAGGTGGTTGAGTTTAAACCTCTTCCGACGCCAGTCTTTGCCCACTGACTTCGTCAGCCCGTTGTGACCCTCAGACCTACACATGTTGGAGCTGTGCTCTGTTCATGCTGGGTTCCTTTCAGTTTCTAAATATTTACCTTCAAGCTTTTGTGTACTTGCATGTTGTTGGTTAGTTTTTGTCAGCTTGACACAAGCTAAAACTTTCTGGGGAGAGGAACCTCAACAGGGAAAATGCCTGCTTCAGATTTGACTATAAGCAAACCCTAGGGACATTTTCTTGATTCAATGCCTGATGTCAGAGTATCCAATCTACTGTGGGTGGTCCTACCCCTGCGGAGGTGGTCCAGGATGCTATAAGAAAGTAGGCTGAGAAGATCTTTTGTGTTCATGCCCTGACTTCCCCCAGCAATGGACTATTACAACAATAGAAACCTGACTAAGACACACACACACACACACACACACACATATATTTACATATGTGACACACATATATATGGACAAAAACTGGCATTGGAAAATGTTCAAATACAACCAACCATATCTCTCTCTATCTATCTATCTATCTATCTATCTACAGATATATATGAGATATATATGATCTTTCTCTGCTTGGAATAACCGCTTCACCTGTCTGACATTGGGAGAGAATTCCCACTCTATCTAATAAGAGCAGATAGATGCATGTTTGCTGCAGTGAAGAATTCTGGGAGAGGACAGGGTCTCACCAAAATGGTGGCATTTGAGAAGGACAAATAGCCTTATGGAAAATTAATAGATGGAAAGAGTGGAGGAAGACATTATAAATGTAGAGAAAAACATTAAACTGTAGGATAAAACATTTAAGAAATACTTCTTCAGTTCCTCAGTGTGATGTTACTGTCACTACAATAAAGTAAGTGTTAGACTAAACATTTTCTTAGGGAAAACAGGCTAAGAAGAAGGTAATTTGTCTTGAGATCCGATGGGATGGAGACACTTATAGGGGGCCCTTTAGGATGTAGTTTGAGGTCATGAGAGCAATGGAAGTGTTCCAGGCCTGTCTAAAAAGCAAGAAAAAACATCAATGTAGGAACACCTTGGGGAGAGAGAGATCTCTTCTCTAATCATGTAGCTACTGGTAAGTTGCAGGTATTCCTATAAGTAAATGTTCACCGAGGATCCTGTAAGCCACCTAATTAAAGTCATAGGGTCACGTCCCAAACTTCTGCTGAAGTCCATGAAGGTAGGAGGACATCAAGGGTGATGCAGGTAGAAGAGAACACACAGGGTCTGCCCTGAGAGGGTGATCCCAGGAGAGGGGAGATTCTATGAGAAATTGTGTTGACATTAGCAGAGAGAGAGAGGGCCTTGACAGTCTGACTATGAGGTGCTGTTGTCGTGAAAAGTTTGTAGTCACAGGGCAGGGCTTGGCTTGAGAACTAAGGAAGTAGATCGGGTAAGTGCAGTTTGCTCCCTGAGAGATGTCTCCTGCCTGGCAGCATTCTAACTCCATGTGCTTTTCCCTGAGCTTGCTTCAGAGGGTGAGCTGTAAGGGAGAAGGATCCAGGTTCTTCTCTCTACCATCATTGACAAAGAATGACGGGAGGCTGTGCGGGAGGCGGGGAGGGGCTGTTACATAACAGATGCTGTCCGTGTCCTCCAAAGCAAGGGATTATTGTAGGTTTCTGCATGCATCATAACAGGAATGGGTGGGTTTGGGGAGGTTGTGATACTCTTTTATTTAGCACAATAACCAGATTGGTATGTTTCATGCTTGTATATAGTAATACATTTGACTCATGTTTACTCTCATTACCCTCTTGCCCCTCACCCCATCCCCAGTGATCTTTTTTGCAATTCACTCTGCTCCTGCTTTCATATACTTTGGCAGGGGGTTTTGACCCTGTGACTTTGATTAGGTCACTTGCAGGGTCCTGGGTGAGCATCTATTTATAGAAGCACAGGCAACTTACCAGTAGCTATGTGATTAGAGAAGCTGTCTCTCCCTTCCCTGGTAACCATGAACTACCCATAGTTCCTCATGGTAGTAGGTAGGGCCTTGTGAATCCTTCCCACAAGCAAGAGTTAACTGCTGAAAATCATGGAATCCTTGAAAATTTTTTTTACTACCTTTTCAAAAGAAAGACAGCTCTTGAGAACTAAAGTGTCTTCATTTGAGAGCCTGTGGAAGGCAACATAGGTAAGTGCTTAAAGAAAGTCCCATGCAGTTGTCAGGCTTGAGTTTTGTCTCTGCTTAATGCTTGTGCTGGTTAGTTATCACTGTGTAATACGCTACTTCCCAAAATCGATGGCTAGACCAATCTAGAAATGCTTACTCACCTGGGTTTTGTGCTGCCTGTGCTTGTACATCAGGGTAGCTCTGCTTCCTGCTCTGCTTCTTGCTGCCAGGGTGGAGTGTGGGCTATTTGAATGGCTCAGCTCACACTCTCCCTCCTCTAGCCAGTAGGTTATGGTGGGAATTTGTTTTCCCAGTGGTGTTATCAACCAGTGAGAAACAGACAAATGAGTGGGATTTT
The DNA here is from genome assembly GCA_019843965.1 of Rhynchomys soricoides. Lineage (NCBI taxonomy): Eukaryota > Metazoa > Chordata > Mammalia > Rodentia > Muridae > Rhynchomys > Rhynchomys soricoides. The sequence continues at coordinate 5,517,738 of JADRCH010000140.1, forward strand.
CTTTAAGAACTTGGTTTAGGATAGCACTGCCACTCCTAAAATATATGCCATGCCTAAACTCAAGGACTAGACCCCGAAAAGGCTCAAACAAGTACAAGAATGCAATGATGGTTGAAGAGTTAGGACCAAGAGTTCAACCGAATGCACCTGCTGTTAGCCTTGAGTTTGAGAAACTTCATCTGTAAAGCTTTTATCCTATTGGTACCCCCTTCTGGGACTCTGTGGGGAAGGATGCGTGAGTTAATTCTAACAGACATAGAGCAGTGTTTGAATTTAGAAGGCATTAAGTAGATGTTAACATCGTCACTAATTTTATCCACCTAACATGACTATGCATACACACAGTAGCATAGAAAGGGTTGACTCCACATTTGGCAGGGTTTCCTCCATTTTACCAGCAGCAGAAGGACTCCAAGGGGGAAGTCTTCTAAAGAGCCCTCAAACAATTCATTTATAATTTCGCTTTCTCTGTCTTAGAAGTGCCTCAGAGCCATAGACTCAAATCCCTACCCCCAGCTTGTTCTTGCTCTGTTCTGCCTGGTGTCTCCGCCCCTCCGTCCTTGCATCTCATGCCCCATGTCAGCACTACAATGAACACAAACACCTGCCAGGAGGTGTGGAACTGGAGTCAGTAACATATGCCAGCTGCAGAAGCTCTGCCTCGTCTAACGGGCCTGACCACTGAGTGACTCTAGACTAATTCCAGCATGAGTAATATGTGAGTCCCTCCAGCTGCTTCTGGGAGCAAACAAAAGGCAGCACTGTGGCCAGCTAGGGAAGGATCCCCTCTGACTGTGTTGCTGATTTGCCAGGGATGGCTTTCTCTGAGGAGAGCCAGTTACTTGGGGTAGCTTCTATTAGGCATCCCCCAAATCTCCAACAGATTAAGTTTTGACAAAACTTAAGAAGTGGGCAAATGAATCTGGGCCAGAGCCCCATTCATCTTCATGTGACCTTGGATAAGTCATATCCCCTTGTGTGGAAGAAGGATAATGATATTACCCACCCTAACAAGGTGTGAAATGAAGCATGACCAATGCCTAGCAAAATACAGATTAATAACAAACATTCAAAACTATTAGCTGTCCTTATTTCCTGCCTTTCTGTACAATAAGGCCGAATTTTCCCCAGAGTTCCTGTCTTTAAGAATCTGTACCCAGCATTCTCCCTTTATCTGTGGCTTTGTTTCCCACGGTTTTTGTTATCTGTTACCCTCAGGCCGAAATATTGCCCAGGAGGCTCCAGAGATAATTGCAGGGTTTCAGTTGCTCAACATTGTGACTCAAAATCTCTTCCTGTTCAGCTGTTCTACCTCACACAGACCTTTGTCCAGTGTATCCATGCTGTATGCACTATCTGCCCCTTAGTCACTTGAGTCACTATCTTGGATGCTAGGTTAACCATTGTGGTACCATGACACTTGTATTTAAGTAGCCAGTACTTTAAAATAATGATTGGAAAGTGTCAAAATAGTAATGGTGGCAAGGTGGATGCTTTAAAGAGAAATCACAGGCAAAAAAGTATAAAATGTCATCTATATTAGAAAAGAATGAATATATATATATATATATGTACATGTATGTATGTATGTATGTATGTATGTATGTAGGTATATGTATTCTAAGGCTGCCAAGAATCTATGGAATTATGAAAAAAAGAAACCCAAGAAGTCATGCTAACTTTACTGCTGTGTATCACATGGCAAATGTTATATAACAAGTTTAGTTTATAAAGGCACTGAATGAGTGTGTCATTTATAGAAGAAAAGAAAAGCATGCACAAGTTTGGTACATTCTGTGATGTCAGCCTTCCACTGAGTAACATGGACTGCTCCATCACAGATAAAGGTGATTGCTGGGCACATTATTCTATCCCGTACCACCCCTTCTCAGCACATTGCACGGCTCCCCAACCAGTCCCTTTTGTTCTAGTTCTATCTTTCTCTAAGAGTGCTGATTGTTTATTTATTTACTTAGTGTGTGAGCATGTATGTAGGTTAGAGAACAATTTATATTCTCTTCCTTCCACAGGGTAGGTCAGAGTCTTTGTAGATATAATCATGAATGAAACACATAGTTTGCAGCAGAGAAGATTGGCCTTACAGTATGAGCTGAGGCTAGATATTCAATGGGTTGATAGTGGTAGCTATGTTCTGCAAACCCTGGGCACAGGACTAGCATTCTGCAAACCTCTGATCACAACACTTTCATTAGTAGATCAATACGTAACTCTGTTTATGGCAAGTCTTTTTTT